>RJWM01005436.1:63349-92234 GCA_004363535.1 Dasyprocta punctata | reverse complement strand
GTCTGGGGCTGTTAAAGAGTTTGAGTCAACTGAGTAATTTAGTGCAAGAAACCATGAGTAGCAAGTAGTATAGCACAAGGGTTAGCATCAAAGGAAGTTATGTGTGAACATTTTGCATCTAAAGAAGGAAGTTATTTGTGAATTGTTCACACTTGTTCTCTACTTACTACCTGCTACTCATGTAGGAAAAGGAGACCACAAAACAGTGAACATTAACTCTACTGGATGGCTCTGTAAATGAATATAAAAATACATTATGGCAACATGTGGTATTCAAATAAAAACATATTCAATTTCATTGACTTGGAGTTTTAAAATTAGGTATTCAAATACACATTTGTTTCAATTCATGATACTTTAAATATCTTGTGATTCTTTTAAAATATCTGGTAAACTCATTGTAAAATTTTCTCATGAAAGAGATCAAATATTAATGCAGCTTTGCATCTGAGATCTTAAATGCTTTAAGATTAAAAATTTAGTTATATAACAGCAATAAATGATGTTGTAATTTTTTTTTTTTATTTATTTATTTTTTTTTGTGGCACCGGGGATTGAACTCAAAACCTCGTGTCTGTCAGACAGGCACTTAAGTCACTGAGCCAAACTCCCGGCCCTGGTTTTTTGAGGCAGGGTCGCACCCTGTAGCTCAGGCCAGCCTTGCGCTCGCGTTGTAGCCCAGGGAGGCCTCGAACTCCCAACACTCCTCCTACCTCAGCCTCCCGAGTGCTAGGATTAAAGGTGTGCACCACCATGCCCAGCTAGTGATGTTGTAATATATCTTCATAGATATATTGTGAAAGAATATCGATACCTGAATAATACAAAATGTTACTTGTTTTATAATGAGTAAAGGAAACCACGTTTTTTTAACTTAGTATCTTATAGAAGTCATTTTGGATGTATATTTAAGAATGTTGCAAATTTGCTATATTTTTAGGCATGTATACATGCAGATTTTTGTGACAGACCCTGGGCCTGCATTTTATCTAGTGTCCTAAGATTTTCAAGGATTTCACCCATAACCTAAAATAATAGATTGGCATGAAATTTATCCTGTGAACATTGCTGTGGTGTAGTTGATGATGTTAGACTTATAAATCTCCTGTTTTCAGTTTGTATTAAGTTTTAATGCTAAAAGCATGAAAGTAAATTGAAAAGCTTGCTGATTAATCCATTTCACATGGTGTGATATGAGACTCCAAAGAGTAGAGAAACACATTTTGTTATGATCTCAGTCAAGAAAATGAACACCTTAACATGAGGCAGCAAAGAATCTAGTATTTGCAACAAAACACCCCAGTTTATTTAACAATTAAAAACTTATAAGTGACAAAACATCTAGATGAGAAGACTTATGAGGTTAAAACAATTATTTTAATTTTTAACAAAATTATAATATAAAGATGATATAATTCTTTAAAAGATAGAAATTAAAAACTATAATTAACCTTGCTATGAAAATAAAATTACCCTATATTTTCCTGAGCCATATTTTTTGTGTAGTTTAAATCATAAAATGAGGACAGTTTCTTCTGCTGTTTTTTTTCTATTGCTACAGAATGCACATAGCTATGGTTGTGAATGGACCATAGTGCTTACCCATGAAAGTAAATTTGTTTGTGAAAGAATGTAAATCATTGTGCATGAAGATGAAACGGATTGATAGAAAAATTAGAACGAGACTCTTGATACTGATATAAGGGACTGAAAGTAGCAGAGCTTAAATACCTCACATCCTCACCTCTTTTTACTCGAATATTTTTTCTCTTTGCCCAACCATAAGTACAGTCTCCACAGCAGCCTTGTCTTCTAAAAAGTTAATAGCAGGGTTAACTTCTAAGAGTTAAGGAAGTCATAATTAAGGAAGAAGTTGTGGAAAAGAAAACTTAGAGGAAGGTTCTCACAGTCTCCTCTTCCATGCCTTGGTTTCTTATTCGACTCCAAGGAACACATCGCCCTCTTCTAAAACAGGTCATCCAGGAAGCGCCCTCTTGGTAGAAATGTGTGGGGAAGTCCCACATAAAGGATGTGGAACCAGAAATGCAGGGAAGCATCATGTAGGCAGAGACAGAAACAGCCAAAGCAGCAGGACAGGAAAACCCTAAGCAAAAGCACAGACTTTCACCTTTGTGGCTGCGGCTTCTCAGTAACTGTCTTCTGAAGAGTCTAAAGCCTTCCAGAGGGAAGAAGGATTTCCTCTGACCCATCTTCCCATTGCAGTGCAAAGGTACTGTGTGAGGCTGTGTTCCTGGACGTTCTAGTTTTGGGAACTCAAGAGCGTCTCCTTGAGAAGATGATTTTTCCTTTTGTCTCCCGACATTAAATGGCCTCTGTCCTCCCGTTTCAGAGACCCCTTTGTTGTCTGCGTATCTCTTTTGCTGTGACATGTCCCTCAATAAAAGGGGCTAAGGCCAAACTGCTTATTGGTAGAGTCCTTGCTTAGCATATGCACAACCCTAAGTTCAGTTCCCAGAACAGTCAATCAGTCAAGCAGATAACTAATAAACTCGGGTAACAGAGAATGCTAGAATCCTGAAGCCCAGTTATTCATGTGTGCTGTGTCCTTCATGGGAGCTGTCTTTCCTGTGCCCTCTCTGCCTCCAAAGCCCTTCTCAGATTCCCTTTGCCTAACTTCTAGTCAGTCTGTGCAATAAAAATACGTAACTTGAGCCACACATCTAAGGTACCATCTTCTAGTGGCACGTTAATAAACATCAGTAAACAGATGGGTTATTTTATTCACTCAGTCAAAACTATTATCCTGTCAGTGTGTGCCTCCAGCCTGATTTTAAATGCTCACTGGCCACTGTCTCCCAGTGTCCTCTAGATGGGACAGGTAAGGTGTTATACTAGCACCACCCCAGCTCATTGTTTTCTAGTTCTCTGTACTTCTCTTTCTGTGTTTGTGCTTTGAAATTTATTAACAATATCACACTAGTTTAATGTCAGTTTTCCCTAAAAGACCTTGGGCAGTTGTGTCCATGATGGTGTCTCTTGAGCTTTGTTATTAACTGTAATGTCAGACGTGTGGATGGTGGATGGACAAATGAATATGGGAAGGAGTGAAAGGAAACCTGGTACTTTGGCTTGGTATCTTACTGGAAGTATGGACAGCTGGTATTTTGCTTCTCTTCATTAGGTTTGATACCCCTATTTTCATCTATACCATCAATCTCTTTTTTTCTATAGGGCCATTACCCTCATAATGTGTTCTTTACCTCCCATCTTTAAAGAAAAATTAATAAAACCCCCTCTAGAACTCCCATCCTGTTTCTCTGCTCTTCTCTCCACCCCATTTAGAGCCAACCTGCTTTAAAGAGTTATAGGAAACTCCATCTCCAGTCTTCTACTTCTGTTCACCTCAGGCATCTGCAGTCTGACTCGCTTGTCTGGGACGGTCACCACTTTTGTGTTGTCAGATTCTTTAACATTCTCATCTGCTTGTCCTTTTGGCCTCTGGGCAGGATTTAAGACTATTGGCCATTCCTTTCTAGTCTCCTCTCTTGGTTTTTGTAAGATCTCTCTCCTCATTTTTTCCCTAATACTCTGAAATCTCCTTTTCTACTTAGTAGTTCCTCTCCTTTCTTTACTTGTCCTTTAAATTATCTATCAGACTAAGTGTTTAACAGGATCCTCTCCTTTAAGCCTCTTGAACATTCTTAGTTTCAAATGCTTATCATCTCCATACTGCTGCCGATCTTCACATTCCAGTCTCTTTTCCAGAGACTCACTTGTATATACATTGGATGGCTCATGGAATTCTAAAGAGTAGTTCTTCTACCCCCCTCCTGAGTGTGTTCCTCCTCAGATTTTACCCTCAGAAAACAGTGCTCAGCTTACTGAAAACTCTACTCTGTTTTTGAAGCCAGAATTCTCCCTCCCTCTGACCCCACATCAGTTTATCACTAGGGCCTGAGCCTTCTGTGCTTCTTTAAAATTTATGCGTTGAAACTTGACTTGCAAGATGATGCTATGTAGAGGTGAAGCCTTCAGGGAGGTTATTAGGTCATAAAGGTGGAGCCTCATGAATGAGATTAGTGCCCTTCTAAAAGAGACCCTCAAGAGCTCCACCATCCCCTTCCACCCTGTGAGAACATTTCTTTGTGAACCCCCCTCAGGGATACCTTGTTTCAGTTAAAACAAAAACAACATCTTTTGTGGCCAATAAAACTCCCAAATGCATGGTGATAGCCTCCCTCCTCCTCATGTTCAGTCCCTTCCACTCTGACTCACTTTGCTCCAGTAATGAGAACTGCAGACTCTGCCAGATTTTCTCTGCTTTAGGCATTTGTGAATGTGTTTCTCTGTACCCCAAATTATCTTTCCTTTAATTTTCCCGTGAAACTCACATCTTGTCATCATCCTGGTCTTAATTTAAAAGTCATCTCCTTGGTAAGGTTTCTTAGCTCTTCTCTGTTCCAGTACCCTGCGTGTTTTCTTCAGCACTCTCTGCGTTTCATGCCTGTTACTCATCTGTGTACTTGCATTATTGTCTAGGTATTTCATTAGCCCCTGTACCCTAGGACCATGGGCACAGAAGCTCCTCAGCAAATATTTGCTGATTGAATGAATACTGTGAAAGTAGTTTGTTTGTCTGTCAGTTGGTTTAACACTTCTAAACATACTGCATTATAGTCTGACATCTCTTGATTATATTAAAAAGAGATCACCAGCTGGAAGAGCAGATTCTTGTAATAAGGTGAGTCTAGATTTAAGATAACACCACAAAGATAAACAAAACACAATTCTTCTACACTGTAATGTTTTTAAGAATTTTTTTTTTTTGAAAACCGTTTTTCCAAACCTTGTTCCTATACAACATCTTGTTAGTAAATGATTACCAAACTGTAGGCAGAGAGCCTGGTGTGGGGTTCAGGTTAAAGTGAATCTAAAATGAGTATGACCATGTTTTTCCACTGGTTTCTGGGATTCTGTGTGCTATATGTGACCCAAATAGAGGCACCAAATTGCATGTGCAGGGAATAATTTTAATCATAATTAAGCAGTCCTCTAGTTTTATGGGAAGTTGGAATCAGGGAACGCTATCCTGGTTGAGGAGTCAGTGTGCTATGTAGTTCTCCACGTAATGCTTAAATTTCCATGAACTGTCATTTATTTTCAATTGAGAATACATAAGAACTGCCCATCCACCCTCCAGACTCATGAAAAACCTCTGACAGAATCATACACTTGCTTTGTGCCCAGAAACATAGAAAGCCTTTCACAAATATGTTTAAAATTTTAGGGGAAATTTTAGGAAAATTCCCATCGAGAAATATTTTGTGGAATTCTTAAAATGCCTTTGCATCATTCTCTGGTCTTTCATAATGTTGCCTGCGAAGGTCATACTGACTGGCACCTGAGGACAGACGCAGAAAGGGCCCCTGTCTTTCCCCTCCCACTCTGCTTTGGTCACCGCACTTGCCTGTCCTCTGCCGCACCTGGTACCTCTAAGCGCTGTGGCCCTGAGGACGCAGGCCGCAAAGGGAAAGAGTGGTCTGCGGGGCGGGGCCGGTTCTCCCATCTCCTCCCCTCTAGACTCTAAAGTGCGTCCCAGGCTCCACTCGCTTCTCACAGGAAATAGGAAGGAAAAGTAGGGAACACTCTTGTACCCTAAAGAGATACCCACACACACCCCGTTCTGTCTTTTTTGGTATCTAATGCTGTCTTTTAATGTGCGCATGTACTTCATATTTAGAAATGAAATAGACAGGCATTTGATGGGCTACCAGTGGTGAGAGAGGAGTAGAAAGTAGAGGATTTTCACCCTCCCACCTACCTACTCCGTCTACTTCTGGTTCTTTCTTACAAGGAACAATCACTTGATGTTCTTTGTCCTTGACAGTCAGTCAGCACTGTAAAACATCGCCACCTTCAGACAGAATTGGTAAGCATGTGTCTGAGGGCCAGAAGTCATGCCGGGCCTTGGTGTCCCCTGCCTTGCTGCAGTCCTTTGCTTGGCGAGCCTTTCCCTCTGCAGCTCTCTCCGGTTCCACACAGGGAAGGAGGGAGAGGACAGAATCCTAGTAAACGGCCCGGAATTCACACAGAACTCAGTTCAATCACCCAGTGGTGCTAGTGATAAAATGAAGGTTAGCATTCTTTGTAGATGTCAGAATAACTCTGAAAGCATGTACTTTCTTTAAATCTACCAGTTACTATTCAGTGAACTGCACTTTTAAAGCCCAAAGCCTTAAGACTCAAAATACTGAGTCTGAATTCATGATAGGAAATGCCTCTTTGGTAAAGAAGTAACTTTTCTGTCCAGGGTAACAGGGCTTGAGTATTGAATTGACTTTTCACACAACAAAGAAATGGCTACTGGTAGGCCACAAAATTAACTGAGCTGGTGCATCTGACACATTCAACAATGGCTTGATATCATTATCTACCTAGAAGTTTGGGTCTCAAATCAAGGAGCCTTCTTCTTTGGAATTTGAATATGCTAATGTGAATAGATAGTTGACTGACATTATTGAAAAATAAAGTCCTCTGTACTTTCCCTACAACTTCAAGATACCCCCCAACAGAGGGTCAGTGGCATCAAAATGAAAGTATGAGCAAGCAACCCATGGGCCATTCCAGAAATACGTTTCTCCCACACACGTTTACCCTTCCCAATATAATGCTGTAGTATAGTACTCCAAATCCGGAGTGAATTCAGCCTTTTCTTGGATCAGGTTACATTGTAATCTCTTAAGTACAGAAAAGAAGCCTGCAAATATTCCTCACTCAGACCCCAAACTGGTCTTCTGTTAACATGAGGTAGAAGAAGCCGCCTGCCATCATTTCTTACAGAGCCTGAAGTATTTGCAGTAAGTGGGTCCACTACCGATTTCAGTTTACGTGGGATAAAGGGAACCTATGACTCTACCACTGACATTTCTAAACATTCATAATGCCCCTTTTTTTTGGTGTAAAAAATGGAAGGAAATGGAATGTTAGAGAACACAGAAGGTACATTCTCGAATCAGCAAGGTATCCAGTGGCTGTAGTTGCATGGTGTATTGCCATGTAGACTTTAACACAGTGATATCTAAATCTCATCATTTCATTTCTCAGGGAAACTAGAACCCATGGAACCTTTAATAAAAAACAAGTGTTTTGCTCTAAAGACATAACCCTTTTGTTTCTTTATTTGCTTGATATCCTAAGTTAACTTTCTAATGTGGACACATAACTTCACTTTTGAAAAGTAAAATAGTCATTTTAGGAGCCAGCATTGATGATTATTCTTAAAAGTTGTGTCTGCTATTGTAACAGCAAACTGTACATTATCATTTTAAGAAAATACTAATTTATCAGACCCATGAGCCAAAGAGTTGTTCTGTGTCAGCAATCAGCTTAGCCTCATAATTATAAATTTGTGAGGATCTGGTAAAATACATGGATCCAGAAGAATTATAGTGTTTCATAGTGAGTCACTCAGAATAAAGAACCTGTTATTTGTAGACATTACGTACAGTCATAGAAATTTAGGGATGGATCAGATCTTAGCAGCCATGTCTTCTAATCTCTTCATGTTACAGGTGAGGAAACTGAGACTTAGAACTTACTGCAGGAAGTAGATGGGAGTACTGCAGTACACAGCCCATTTTCTAGATGATGCAGCATCTTCAATAGCTCACTGATGCTGCCTTTGAAATATTCAGCACAGCATGCTCACAGTATGGGAAGACAGACTTTTTTTGATGGAACTCATACTTAGGTACTTCATTTTGCATCTTTTGTGAGCTATACTCCTTTCGCTCCTTCTTCTTTCCATGCATCCACTCATTCAAAGGTTTGCAAGTAAGCCCTACTATCTTAAAGACACTGTGCTAGACAACTGGCTGATATCAAATACCAATAGATTCTTGAGTAGTATGGGCCCTGGAGGAATTCTTAGGAGAAGAGATTAGGCCAGAGCACCAGTGAATAGGTGTATCAACGTCAGAAATCCCCAACTCGGCCGGACGTGGTGGCACACGCCTTTAATCCCAGCACTTGGGAGGCTGAGGTAGTAGGAGCATTGTGAGTTCAAAGCTGGTTTGGGCTACAACACGAGCACAAGGCCAGCCTGAGCTACACAGTGCCACTCTGCCTCAAAAAACCAGGGCTGGGAGTTTGGCTCAGCGGTTTACGCGCCTGTCAGGCAGGCGTAAGGCTGTGAGTTCAATCCCCAGTGCCACCAAAAAAAAAAAAAGAAAGAAATCCCCAACTCCAGATGTGTATGAGTATTACTGGACACTGCAAAGCAGGAGCAGCTCTTCCTGGAGTCGGCAAAGTGCATCAGTTGGGAAATGTGTGACGGAATCTGTGCACTGTCCCTGACTCAGGTGGTGGAGGCAGCAAGGCCCTGCAAGACAGAGACAGAAGCCTAGGAGTAGGAACCATGAAGAAAGAACACAGTATATCCAGAAAGGACAAACTTAGCAGTGGAGGGGTAAGAAAAATGAGTGCTGAAAAGAGAAGATAAATTAGTAAATGAATAAAAGAACAGCCACATACAGTGCTAAAGAATTTAGCTATTAAGTGGAAGGCAGGATTTCCCAAACCTAATAATTTAAGTATCATTTCCACAATTAGTTTATTATAGCCAAGGTCCACCTTTGTAATTTTTGCTTTACCTGTATACCACTAGTACTATTATTTAATGTATTTTTTTAGAACATTTTATTTTTAAACATGTCTTTTTTAAAAGAAACTTCATGTCACTATTGTAAATAGAAACCAATGCTACTTTCAATAAATTTAAGGTCATAATTAAAATGAATGTGATGAACATAAAACATTCCCATTAATTCTTTATGAAAGCTGCTGAGCCGGAGGCCTGCAGTTTCATTTTCTAAAGGAAATTTTTAAGTTTTGAAGAGGAACTAAATTCTTCTAGCACCAAACAGACTCCTTAAAAAGAATCAGGAGGAAGAAAGAGGACAGAAAGATGAACAGCATTCTTACTCTGTCCATCAGGCATACTTTGTATGGTTCCATCCAGACTCCACCGGGCTGCACATGTAATAGGGAAATACTGTTTTAGAAAGTACCAGGTCCTCTGAGGTTTTGGGTGACTCCGGACCAGAAAGGGAGACCCGTCCAAGCAGGGAAATTCTTGCAAAGGTTGCAAGAGGAGGCCCAGTCAGTGCAGTGAGGATGAAGAAAATCGAATTTAAGAGAGACTTAGGACTCAAGCCAGAAGATGGTGTGTGGGGCCTGTGAGACAAGAGTGAGGGACGTGGATCAGCAGTGCATTGGAGATCATTACTTGAGAGACTGAATGAAATAGTCATCCTGTTATCTGGGCCAAGTCTAGAGGAAACTGCTTGGGGAAGAAGAAAGGGTGTGTGTGTGTGCACATGCGCACACAGGAGGGGAGGAAACTGGTGAGGGTGTGCAGAGAAGGGACCTTTGGATTGGAACTGGCTGCCCTTTTTGAACACTTGCACACCCTAGGCCCACATTAATGCCTGTTGGCCACACTCGTGGAGAGATGGGTTAGCAGGCAGTTGAAAGTTCCTTGCCGATGTTTAGAGGAATTTCAAATGCCAGCTAGATTAGGAGGGATTATTATAGCCTGTAAATTAGCATTAAATGCACACATCCAGTTACCTTCTGGCCATTTTAGATGTGACATATTCAAGTAGACAGGTTTAAGGTGTATTAGGCATATGTTTATTTCCATAAGATGTTAAAAATGAACCCATTCATTCAACCAAAAAGTCATTAAGAACCTATTTAGGTAAAGCAATTTGCTGGATGCTTTGAGGGACAGAGAGATAAATTAGACACAGATCCTGTTCCCTTACAGCTTGTAAAACTCTAAGAAAAAATTCTCAGGGATTTCAATTTTGTATGTTAAGAATTTATTCATAATTTCCAAAAATCAAATTTAGCCTCAAAACTATTCTTGGTAACCATAGTTACTCTGAAATTTGTTTCCAAGAATGGTAAGAAATTTATGATAGTTTCAGGGTAGAGGAATAATGTAACTGAAATTTTTGGTACACTCGAGGAATTGGAAGTAAAAGTCTTGCCAATCATTAGTAGCCCTTTCCTTTGTCCTGTGTTTAAGGATCCTTTACCTAGCTTAGATAAATTAACTAATCGAATTTTGTCATTTGTACATACATAAAACTGCCTTTCTTCTCACCCAAATGTGTGATGTAGCTAGCAATAAATTGGAGCAATTGAAAGCCTGTTATTTAAGCCATTTTTCATGATTGAATTTTTTTTCCCCTCTCAGTCAAGATACGGACTAGAAAACACAGAATTCACTCCACCTCCCAAAAAGTCAGATTTGAATGAGAGGAAGGACAGTGAGCCTAAATGTTGATGCTTGTTCTCCATTTTCTAGACCCTTCTGTGGAAAGAAGTGTTTTCATAAGATTCAGACAGAATCCATTTCCACAGAGCATTCTTAATGGCTCCTGTCAGAGCAAAACAGCTGGGAAACATATGGTATCCATTTCCCTGTATCACTTGGAAAAAATTTCACATGTAAATAAAGCCAACATAAAAGAGTAGCCCTTTGAACCCATGACCTTATACAACACATAAATATGTTGGTACAATGCACTCATTGTATTGACCTACTAAGTCATGTGGCTTTACATTTTTTAATGTATTTGAGATGCATATTTTTAGAAGGTCCAAAGAAATCAAGATAATTGGCAAAATATTAGCAAATACCATGCCTAATAAGTATGTATCCCAGAAATGTTTTTGAGTATGTATTTTCCTACCATACTGAAAGTTTTTCAAGAGAACGGTGAGTAAAACTAAAGGCATATTGTACCTTGTAAACTCTATGTCCACTGTCTTCTGTTTTATATAAGTAAGTAACCATGTATTCTTAAGGAAGAGAGAAAACCTTGGCATAAATTTCTGGCAAACATTAATTTTCTCATAGTTTCACATTTTTAGAGAGGAAAGGACATAAAAGATAGAAAACTTCTAAATTTATAGGGGACTAACTGGAACTCATCTTTGCCTTTACATATTTACATGTCATAAATAACTTCAGAAAATCTAGCTCTTACTGGTTATCATCACTCCTCTGAGTTTATTAGCAGGACTTCTGTCCTCTGTGAGATTAAGCTGTAAATCCCTCAGGAGGAGGTACTGTGTGCATTTTTGAAGACTTAATGAATTGTACAGTGTGAGATTCAAATTCACATACTTACATCTATTAATTGTCTGCTCTAGGCCAAGCACTGTATCCAAACCTAGAAAAGGGGAGAGAAGCAGCAGTCTGAAGCATCCAGAGACCATCCTTCCCTTGTGGACATTGTCTGTTATACATTACTTCCTGGAGAAAAACCAGTTCTCCCTTCACATTTCCTCTTTATTTTCTTCTTCAGATCTAGAATGCCAGTGCCAGAAAGGCCTTAGGATTGGATTGCAAATTGCAGGCTATCTGAAATAGCTTTCCAAATTGTCACTTATAGGGATAGAACTCAGTTACATAGCAGTGGGGTTCAGAATGCTCACTCTTACTCGCTTTGGCCCAGGAACTGTCATTAAAGCTACAGACCTGAGAATACACACCCCTCTCCAGTTCTCTGATCCCTTGGCTGTGCTCCATGGCAAGAACACACAAGCATAAACTCTTCCCCACCTGCAGTTGTCCAGAGCAGGAGACAGATAGGTGGAAGGCAAGCCTTGAGATCTCCTCTTGGGTAGGGGAAGGTGCAGACTAACATCAGGAGAGTAGCAGCCTATAGGTGAGTGGCCCACGTGCCTCCTGGGATGCTGGGTCATCCTTTGTCCAGGGAGGAGTACCCCAGAGGGGAAGCGGCACCATCGCACACGAGGACACGGTGGCTCTTCCACCTCCCTGCCCAGGGAGGGGATCAGGCAACCTCACAGAGCCTCAGTCAGAGGCAGTGCTTCTTGTCTCATAGGTCTGATTGTTTCACTTTACACTCCATCTCAAGCAGACACTGCAGTCTTTCCTTGAACTTTGTACAGAAATGAGAAGATGTAGTTCGCCTACCCCATCCTCTATAAATTTCTCTTACTCCTACTTGTTTTCCAGCCTTTCCAACTATGTCAGGCAGCATTGAATCTTAAGATGCATGCTGTGGTGTGAAGTACTGGCCTGCCGGGTTGCCACGTTGTGTGCCAGGGGGCACTGTGACACGCTCTTCCCTGGGTGCTGACTGGGGGGCTGCGTCTGGGCTGCGGTTGAGTCCATCATGACTTGTCTCTCTTGGTCCTCTCAACTTCTCACCACTTCATTCCTTAATGGTTTTTCCTTAACCACCAAATGGAAAGCTACTGAGTCACCCAGCAGGTCACAGTTTGAGTTTGTATGACATTAAATAACTTAGTCTTTCTTTATGTGGGCCATCTTAAGCAAAGAGGTGTGTGAGTGTAGGTTTCCATGACCATGTTTGTGCATGTGTGTGCATATATCTCTTTCCTCCCTGATTGAGTTTGGAAGTTTAATACAGCATTCCATCCTGTAGTCCTATTTTTTCAGGGTAGTAGCAAATATTGAAATATTGCCAGGGACAGATCTAACCAATGAGTAAGTCTCAGCCATCTGAGTTTGTTTTCTTTAGCACTCTCTTTTTACCATTACTACTACTTTAATTAACTCGTGGTCTGTATATCATGACTTTGTTTTAGTATTCACTGTTTTTAGTCATAAGTACGAATCTTTTATGCTATGGACATATGTCCCCTTTAAGACATTCCCTTACACAAGGGCTTAATTTGAGCATAGCTTGAGTGGATTATGTGTGCCTGCATGCCCAAGATGTATTCAGCATTCCAGCTTAACAGTCTCCTCTTTCAATTTTTTAAAACACAGTTTCTAGCTCTAGCTGGAATTGTGGCATCTCCACTCTTATTACAAACACACAGAAGCCCACAGGAATTGCCGATGTATACAGTAAGTTCCGCCCAGTGAAGCGGGTTTCCCCACTGAAGCATCAGCCAGAGACTCTGGAGAACAATGAAAGTGATGACCAAAAAAACCATAAGGTGGAGTACCAGAAAGGGGGTGAGTCTGACCAGGGCCCCCAGACTGAGGAGCTTGGCCCTGAAGGTGGAGGGGGCAGCTTGCCAGGCAAGAGCTCTGAGCCCAGCATTGCACTGGGTGAACTGGAACATTATGACCTCGACATGGATGAGATACTGGATGTGCCTTACATTAAATCCAGTCAACAGCTTGCCTCTTTTACCAAGGCAACTTCAGAAAAAAGAATTTTGGGTCCATGTACAACCCTCAATGGCCTTTCTGGCAAAGCCTGCTCTCCAGGAAGTTCTGAGAACTCTCCCTCCACCCTGACGCCATTCTGTGTCCTCTCCCCTGTGAGAAGCCCTCCCTCAAGGAAGGCGCCAGCTGTCCTCCGTGACCTGCACAAGTTGCCCACCGAGGATTCTGAGAATTCACCTCCTCCTGGTAAATGTGGCTCTGCCTGTGCACCTGAAAACCAGAATAAAGACTTTTTAAACAAGACCTTTAGTGACCCACATAATCGAAAAATTGAGAAAACAGCACCTGACTGCCACCTCAGGGCCTTCCACTCCCAGTCCGCAGCCGCAGAGCCCACCCTGGAGGAGCAGGTCAGTGCCACGGCCTGGACCAGCTCCCAAGGCTCAGAGGAAAGGAATGATCATTTTAAAAAAGTAAAAAGTATCTTGAACATCGTTAAAGAAGGACAAATATCTCTCCTGGTGAGTATGCTCTAGTTCAGTATATATATTAATAATCTGAACATTCCATTTTTATCAACTTCTTCACAGAACAAAGGTGCACTTGTGCTTTTTACTTAATCTTTACTTATGGTTGTAGCTGGGATATGCTACCTTTTCAGTTTTGAAACAAAAAGTTAGGAGATTAATACAGGAAACGCAAATGGCCATAGGAGGAGCTCGGAGGTTAAGAGAGGAAAAGCAACTGGCAGTAGAAGTTGTATTAGTTCATTTCGACTTTGCATGAATTCAACTGGAATAAAAACATTTAATCTAAAACTAAAACACAAAAAAAGAGAGAACCTAATATTTTCCCTTGAATGCTAATCGCACCCTTCCTGCTTTTCAAATGGTTCACAGTGCTCCTGCTCATTTATTTTCTGGGTGTCAGTTCTTTGCTGATGGCACACCCTACCAGATATGCAAACAGAAGGTCTTCTATTTTATCCTGGTCATGATTCAGAAAAGTTGGACCAGAAATTGAAAAGCATTTGCAAATAGAAGCTTACCCTAGAGCTTGACTGCCCTGTTACCCACATGGAGTTTTTACTTAGTTCCAGCTCTCCATGTGTAAAGAGCATGAAGAAGCATTTCCAAAGACCCTGGGCACAGAGTAACGTGATGTAAGAAAAGCCTGGTCTGCTTAGGCGTAGAGAGCATTTCACCAAAATAGCACTCCATCTGCCTGCATTGTTGTTTTCTGGCTTCCAGACGTGAGTCAAACAGTAGCAAGCCTGGGCTCATACTAACATGCTAATTAAACTCTTATTCAAGAAAATTTTTGCATGTTGTCAATATGTCTGTACTTAGGGTGAAACCACACATAAAGTGCAGTGCTCGTGATCTATAATCACAAATATTGTTATAAAAGGACAATATGTATAAACAATTTTACCAAATATAAGTAGTAAAAATTTTTCTCCTGAAAGTGTCTTTTCCATGTTTTCCTTGTTCTTCTAATTGTTTACTTATTTTTTTTTTCTTCTGTTCTTGCCATGTTTTTACATTTCCCAAATGCTAATACTGCTCACTTCACCCAGCAGGCTCAACAGCTTCATCCTCAGGGCACTGTGTTTCACTAGAAGTGAGAAAAAACAAAGCCAAATGTCCCCAGGAGTTGTTGGGGGTGACAGTGTCCAGAGATACCTATGAAAGCACTCAGAGCTGCAGTTATGAAGTTGGTAGTCAAAGCCAATTCGGGACAATTCTGTGCCACATAAGCAGGTTCAAACAAGTATTTCATTCATTCTGCAAACCTCTAACAGGAAATAAAACATATCCCTAGCCCTCAAAGCCTTTGCAGTCAGTGGAGGAGGCAGACGGTAGAGCTTCCTGTGGCTGTCAGTGTTACTGCAGTTTAGAAAGCCAACTGGAAAGCTCCACCATTCATCGGCCACAGCCCTGCTCCTTGCAGGGAAGCTGTCCCTTGAGAAATGGTGCTCTAAAGCATAGAATTACAGAACAGAGCTGGGACTTACTAGATTGTCACATGCCACCAGAGCTTCCATGAGCCCATATCTTCTCATCACCCAGATCAAACCCCCCACAGTGTCTTGTTCTGATTTATTGACCTAAAGTTTCTGATCTTACTATTTGTACAGCCACACCTAGCTGCAGACAATCTAGACAAAATCCATGATGACAGTGGAAACAACCTGCTACACATCGCTGCATCACAAGGCCACGCAGAATGTCTGCAGCACCTCACCTCTCTGATGGGGGAGGATTGTCTCAATGAGCGGAACGCAGAGAAGCTGACCCCAGCCGGCCTGGCCATCAAGGTGACTGACCAGGGCCAGCATTAGATTTCTGTTTTTTAAGATTGCTTGTGAGCTGCAGTGTTGGAAGGGAGCCCTGGGAGAGTGATTTATCGAGCAAGCAGCAGATGAACATGTTGCATGTAGGAGATGACTCATGTCAGCCACTGACTGCTCTGAGATTTTGTGTTGTCCAATGAGAGTGAGCTCAGAGAAGCCAGTAACAAGCAGGGAAGGTGATGTGGTGTGGTGCTGTTGCTCACGACTGCAGTTTAGATGATCTGTCAGAAACGGTGTCACCTTTTTCCTAACATGAGAATAATGAGTGAGACAAATGAGAACAAAGTATGTTTAAAGGGATGATAGTGTATTGGGAGTATTTCAGATAATAAAGTGGGCTTTTAACGGATCAGGTCTGAAGTTTAAGTGTCTTTAGAAGTGCTGTTTAGAATATCAGCGTGGATTTGGCATTCAGCTCTTGTAGAGAACAATGTACTGTCAAAACCACACAACTCAGTGCAAATTGCATTTATAGCACAGCACTGAGTTCCTCTGTAAAGTGTAATGCATTCCTGGAAGGTTAGGTGGTAAGCCAGAATTACTTTAAGATCTTTGGAAAATAAATGTAAAATGTCATGTTAATTACAAAGCCAAAGTGATGTTCAGAGAAATATAATGCATCTTGCACTTCTGCATATATACTTGGCTTTGCATAACAGTTCTAACTTCCAAAAACTGAATATTCATAATTTTTTATAAATGGACTTACACTGGTAATGACTAGGGGAACTTACTAACAAACCTACTGTGAATTCACAGAACATGTTACATTCAAAAGCAATCAATTATTCTTCTTTATATATGTTTTATGCAAAGGTGAATTTGTATATCTTTAATTTGTTTACCCTTCAGTACAATTTTATGTATTAAAAACATTATTCTGTCTTATTTAATTTTGCTCAGTAGTAAAGTATGACTTCAGAAATAGTATGGAAAATATTCCTTTTACAAAATAAGAAATCTGTAACCCTGGTAGATACTGTTTTCCTCTGGTCGCAAATGGTTTTACGTCACATCAAGAGCTGAACTGCAACAACTATCATGAAGAAAGAGGAAATCAGATGTGAAGGGAAGGTTCAGTAGATTCGAGTTCAACAGTGTGTACCAAATCCACCTGGTACTGTGTTAGGTGCTGGCGGTGAACATTCGAGCAAGACATGGTGCTTTTTCTTAAGGAGCTGATAGGCTATTGTAAAGACAGGCCTGTTATCAGTAGTCCCAGTGTAGGAAGACAGACTCAGGATCTAGTCCTGTGTCAGAGTCCTATGGGAAGATAGGTAGGGTGTGGTCATCAGTGAACATAAATCAGTGACAAATAAAATAGTCTTACAGTGTCAGTGAATGTGACATTTGCACTGGTATTTTATTTGTATTATAAAACAGTTCACATTGGTTTTTTTTGACTAATGGTAGATCATTGACTAGCTCCTTATTGTTTAGTAGTTGGACAAAAGCATTTTTTCTTCATTTATTTGACCTATCCAGTGCCTGTTTTGCTAGATTAGAAATCTCTGAGTGGGAAGTTATATAAAGATAATGGCCATTAAGACAACCCTCAAAATAACACATTTTACTCTATCTGTATGTAGGTATTAATTCAGACCAAAATTCCTGAGTCAACAGTATTGCCACCATACTAGGCGTCTACAAGCTTAAATATCATTTTTAAGAAATTGTTTGCATGAAAAACTCATATCAAACCCATGAGACTCAAAGGTTTTGAAGATTTGTGGTCCCAGGCTTCTACTTTGCTTCCAAACAGTAATTTGAGAAACAGAAGGATCCCTCTGTTCCATCATTTAATCTAGCATTTATAAAAGTAGCAAGTGCAAATATCTTGTAACAAGTGCCACTCCCTTTAGAAATCTGTTCTGACCCTTACCATTTCAGTGCATTCAGCATACATTGATAGACAATGAGAAGCCGAAAGCATTTTAAGGAGGCATCGTTCATCTATTTTAAGACCTCGTTTTGAGCACCAATAACCAGCTGGTGGTGTTTCACCTCATTAAACTGTTCTGAGCGCCCTGATGTCATTAAAGACAAACATGCTTGGTGTAAACGTGACAAGGTTTCCTGGGTATGAGGACTTGGCTGACAGGTGTAAGACCACCTGAAAAGAGGAACTGTGAAGTCATACCACAGCCTAAGAACATCTCTCCCCCACTCGTAAACTCTCTAAATGGGAGGCAGTAAATAGTGTCAGTTACATGCAGAATTTATCACGTGTTTTCTAGGGACTCAGCAATAGATCCTTTGGGAATTCAGGATGTTATTGAGCACCCTTTGGAAATGGTTAAGCAAACAAATTGAAAAGAAACATTCCTAAAATACCTGTTTTCTAAACAGTTTGTTATCCAAAATGAGATTAGCAGAAGAAATTATTTTAGTAGCTAAACAGACTTGCAATGAAATAACTAATTCTTTTTTCATTTCTCATTCAGTTGTTTGATTAAGTCCAAAGGCAAATGGTTGGTCTGATGATAACATGACTTAAAATACATAAACTTATTAATATTCCTTTTTAATATGTAATAAGTGAACCCTGACTATAGACTTTAGCAGGCAAACTCCTGCTAGAATTTAATAATTTGTCATTTGTGTGTTTTCTTGGTATTTATATTAATGGCAAGTGATACTGGTTTCATACTAGTAGTAGCAATATATAAAATTTCCTCTGTGTTTTTAACAGCATTTTATTTTAAATATTCTCACTGAATAATTACATCTAACATTCTTCTTAAAGCATAACGAACAACTGCAGAATATGCATTTTCAAGTGCATATGGAACACTTTGAGGACAGATGATGTGTTAGAGTGCAAAACAAATCTCAGTAAATTGGAAAGGATTGAAATACAAATTTATGTCCTTCAATCATAGTTGAATTAGAAATCATTAACAAGCAGATTTAGAATACTCACAGTGTGTGTAATTCACACTCTCTAACACAAACAAATGTCAGAGAAAAAAATTAAGACAGGAAATCAGAAAGTACTTGCAGAGGAATAAAAATACAACATACCCACACTTGCAGGATATGGCGAGAGCTGTGCTTGGAGGGAGACTCTCATAGAATGGAAAGACGAAGATGTCAAATCAATTGCCTAACCTCCCATGGGAAGCTAGAACAAGAAGACTAAATGAAATCCAAAGCAAACAGCAGGAATGAGATACTAAAAATTAGAATGGAAATAAATGAGATAGAGAATAACAAAAATAATCAAGAAAATTAACAGACCAAATTTAGTACTGATAAAATAAGGAAAAAAATAAGCTGATTTAGCTAGACTGAGCCACATTCCCTTGAATTTCTTTCTCTTTTTCTTTTTTTAAATCTAGAATGGCCAGTTGGAGTGTGTACGTTGGATGGTGAGTGAAACTGAAGCCATTGCAGAACTAAGTTGTTCTAAGGATTTTCCAAGCCTTATTCATTATGCAGGTTGCTATGGCCAGGTATGGAATTTTTAAGTATTTACCTTTGTGTGCCATATAATCGACTCTTTTTACTTTTAGTTCATCACATGCAAACTTTCAAAAAGTCATCAAATAAAATCCAATATTTTATAAGCAACAATATTCATTGTAACACATTTTAGTGAAGAAATATTTTAAACAACCTAATCTATTTACTGAATAATGAAGCTACATTGAAATTATGGAATTTTACTGGAAAATAGTCATTACACAACGTTAATTAAAATATATAATACAAAATTATTTTTGTAATTTGCTAACTGAATTAGAAAAGCAGAAAGAAAAACAAAACATAAGACTAGGAAAAACTAAAGTACAACATGTTTACAGTCATTATCACTCAGGATAGAATTGCAAGAGGCTTTTGTGCACATGTACTTTTGAATTGTTTTACATTACATTTGATCTTTATCAAAAGGAAAAATATTTTTATTGAACCCAAAGTTAAAAATCTTTATATTAATCAAGGAAGTCTTACTCTAATGAAAATGGGCAAGCATACTAACTCAATGACACTTAATTACAACTAATTTTATATTAGAAAATCCTAACAATAATTGATGTACACAGATCATAGTCCAATATGTGGAACAAAAAAAAGTCCCTGCTATCCTTCAAAGAGTGTGAATGTAAATTTTTTTTAAAAAACATGAAAACCGCAAAAAATGCCACTTTTAGTCTTAAAAAATAATACAGGCAGTACTGTGTTAAAATAGATTTAATCATACTTGGTGGCAAAAAAAATTGTTTCTCATGCATATAACTGTATCCACTTTTGCTTCGTAAACTTTCCCAGTGATGGTAAATTGTGTCATTGTGAATAAGAGATTATGCTTTTTCAAGCTTGACAATCCAAAATCAGAAAATGGACTGAAGAACATTACCATGGTCTGTCTTTAGTGGAGTCATTCTGTGCTAGAGTAACTTCATTTAACATAGATGTAAGTATACATCTTAAACAGTGTAAACTACATTGTTTACACATGTGTTCTAAGTGTGTGCCAGCTCCACATCCTTGGATTTTGTGTATGCTAGCTGATCTTCAAAACAAACCTACGTGATCATGTTGTTTATAATCCTCATTTTATGGATGAGGAGACTAGGGGAAGTTAAATGACTTACGTGGTTAGTAGCAAAGACTAGATTTCCACTTCAGTCCTCTGACTTAAGCGCCATGCTCTGTTTTATCCCCATGTGTATAGATAATTTGTACAAAGTGTTACAGTGGAATTGATGGAAGTGAAGAAAACTGTTTTACTGTTCTATCTAACAATACATTGCACTCCTCAGAGCCCCTCACGCATCTCACTGAAGTGAACAGGTCACTATGAAAATTCATGAAAATGAAGAAAGGGGAAGAAACATTTAAAACTCATATAAGCCACTGTTTCTGAAATATTACAATTACCGTATTTTCTTTGTGTATTGTACTTAGTTTCCATCCTGTGTCACTTTTTTTCCTTAGACTGGCAAAGGGAAAATAAAAATTTCATAGGATCAGAAGAATTTGATCACTGTTAATCTTTGTAACTTATTTGTAGTATAAGACAGAATTTTATTAAGTTGCATAAATAATATTTTCACTACCCTGTCCTCATTTGCTTAATGAAAGCCTAATGAGGACTTGTAGAAATATTGGTGGAGAAGCTGCCTGAACTTGTAAGAAAGTCTATCAAAGGAGAGGAATAAGGGATTGTAGGACCATTTGAAGACTAAGTAAATTAATTCAGCATTTGGCATTCTTTTTCTTGAGCAATTATATATGCTAGTTTCTTTATTCAACTCCCACAGCAGGTTTCTGGTAATTTTAAAGCTGTTGAGCTAGAGCAAAAGGTAGCGCCCTTTCTGGGACTGGCTGGGTGGTTTCTTGCTAGTGTCAATCTCTCTAAGACATTGCAAGCTGATTAGTATTTTTATGACATAAAATTTGGCTGTGAGGGGGTCATTCCCCAGCACCCTGAGGAGAGCATTCCTACCAAAGTGGAAAATGTGGAAGCCCATTAACTTTGAGAATCCTGGCCAGCCACCCTGTATCCACCCTGCCACTTATGTAACAGATAACCTGCAGAGATGCTGAACTTGGAAGCCTTACAAGGCTAATATTTTCACAAGGAAGACTATTATTGAACAGTTTTCTAATGGATTCAGCACATGCACATTTTCCTACATCAAGCACATACTTGAGTGTGTCTTGGTTTTGTTTCTTCAGTAAATAACTCTGGCAAGGTTAGTATTGAGGAAAATTCTTCTAGGTTTATTTTAGTTGCCCTATGCCCCTCATACAGATTCTTAAGGAATGGGCTCCACGTGACTCCCAATTTTTGTCTTTCTCTTGTAAAAATTACCTTTAAAGACTCCAGTACCACAAGGTGGCCAGCAGTGTTTAGTGGTCTCTAGGAGTGATAGATCTTCCACTGGTAGGAATTGATTTGCCTCTTCTTGACACTCGAAGTCTCAGAGGATGCAATTATTTCACTGCCTGATGGTGCCTAGTGGAACTAACTGGAGGGATCATGAAGGTGAAAGCCTCAGGGAGACTCAGGGAGACTCGGGGATCACGGGGTGTCCTTGAGCATACCTGCCTCACCTCCCTTGAGAAGGATATTGCAGCCCGGCGAATGCTACAGAGCCATGTTGATTCAAACCACTGCCCATGTGGCTTGGGCTGTATTGTTTAAGCCCTGAGGGTCCAGTTTCTGGGCAGGCTGTCCTGTGGGCAGATCCTGCAGCAGTCCCTGGGCTCTGGGGCGCTCAGCAGCTCACCTGCAGCCCTCTCTCTGCATGGTACGATAGAGAAGATACTTGTTTCAGTATATGAGTTGACAGGCCAACTGCATATCTTCTTACAGAGGTAAATTGTCCTACAGAAAACTAAATTGGAGATGTTGGGTAAACGCCTGTTTTATCCTAAACAATCAAAAATGGTTCTTCCCTTATACAAGTCTTGCATATTGAATTTGGTAAGATCTCTAATTAGCATCATAAAGAAGACAGGTTATTTTAACAGTGCAGACTGACTCTGGCTTGGAGAGCCCTCAGGAGCCAGGCTAACTCTCATGACATACATAGACCTTTTATTGCCTATGACCCTACCACTAAAAACCAGCATACTATATGTTAGTGAGGGTGTCTTTGTGCAGGTATAGTACTTGTATCTGAACAAAAGAAAATTTGCATGACAAGAAGTACAAGTAAACCATTTCTGAATATCTTGAACTCCTCTGAGCTTTACTTGCTGGAGGAAGACCCTGGGAATCAGAATCCACAATTGTCCTCTCTGTCTCTCTGTCGGTCTGTCTGTCTCTGTCTCTCTCTGTTTTCAAGTTTATAAAATAAGGCTGTTCGAATTGAATTCCTTTCAGTCTGGAGTTTTAACAGTGCATGATTTTAATATCATGGAACAAGTCAAGTCACCATGAGCTTGTGGAGGGCCGTCTTTTTCACCAGTAGCAGCGAAGCAGCCTGCCCTCATGTAGTTTTGATGGGTCTTACCCATGGACTTCAAACCAATGGTTAACATAATCCAACAAGATTTTTATCCTGGAATACTTCTATTCACTGAGAATTTTCAGGAGTTAATATCACGTGGTGCAGCCATCTGTTTCCACTTAAAAGTAATCCAGTATTTTTCCTCTACCTAATTGGAAAAGGTAAAGGAAGTAGCTTTACTTCAAGCTTGTGAAAACATTACCTGTTCTAATTCAAGTATCGGCTCTAACTTTCTCACAGAAAGAAAAGAGGTTACACATATCAGAGTATCTTTATCCAAGCTTTCGACTCCCGGCCCTGGCCTCCAGCCACTTTCCATCCCATTCTCTAGGGACCTCAGAAGGTTTCTACAAGGTCTGGCTGCTTTTGCAGCTAAGCCTCACCTTGCTGTCCTTGGTTCATACTTGGGAGGTTATAGGCATTTGTTATATTTTTGGTTTTTTGCTCTTTAGAAGTCTTACTTCCTGCTTGCTCATTTGGAAAAAGTGTCTGTCTCTGATGTCTGATACCTTCATAAACAGCGCCCTGTTCCCAGTGTAAGGGGTGAAACATTAAAGAAGTTCGCTGCTTTTATCCAACATTCCTTTAACGGATTAGTTGGCGTGTTCAGAAGATGAAGGCAAATTTAATCCAGAAAAGTATAAAGTTCATGACCAGTACAAGCAAATAACAAGAAAAAATCCTTTAAAAGGCTAAGAAAAAAAGTTCAAGGCTATTTCAAACACATGATCATCTTTTTAAATGTCAAATTCCACTCACTAAACCTCATGCTGTTGTTTTTACCACTCTCATATTTTTCTAACTTTATATTTAATTATTGTATTTTAAAACAGTGAAATCTCATCCCCCTGCTTTCTTGAAAAGCCAACCATAACATGAAAATACCACAAAACGTTAGGTGGATAAAATGCAAACAAATTATGATGAAACATACTACCTGGTTTATGACTTTGCCTTTCAAATGCTCAGTGCTTTTGGTTTCCTTCCTTTAACATGAAAGAAGAAAACGTTTTACTTTATAACACTACCACTGCTTGGTCAGAAAAAAACAAAAGCCACCTGGTTTTAGTTCCGTGAGTTTATCTTGTACTTCACAGTGCCTCTTAATGTAAGTCTATTGGTTGCAAAAGGTTAGGAGGTTGCAGAAAAATTATGAATGGTGAGTCACAGGAGCTGCCACTGGCAGTAAAGTGTCCAAGATGGGCTCCTTCTCCCTCCATTGATGGGACTCAGGGACCAGAGACATGCAGGAAACCCAGGCTAGAACACACCTGATGGATAGGTGGGACTAGTGATGCAGAAAAGTCCAAAGCAACAGCACCAGCAGGTGCCCTGAGACCTAGGACAGCCAGGACCCACACGCCAGCACATACCCTTTGGCGGGCAGGGTAATCAGCGAGACCAGCAATGGGGAAGCCTCTAAAACAGAAGCAAGGAGACAGCAGTCGAACTTTGGAGAACTCCACCTACAGAAGACCAGTCCCAGCCCCCACATCCAGAGGCCAAGCTCGGCTCCATACCCAGCACAGTTCCCATGGCAAACTTGGCTGGAGTGCATAGTACATGTCTGGGAATCTGACATGGACACTATCATAGAACTGTAAACACCAGAGATATTTTGCTGCTTTTATTCTCCCTTGTTTGTCTGGTCAAATACCCCTTTCCTGTCTGGTTGGATGTCATCTTACTCGATTTTGTATATTGTAGTTATTTTTAGTCTTGGACTTTTTTCTTTTTTCTCCTCTCTTTCCCTGGTTACCTTTTTTTTCTTTTCTTTTTTTCTTTTTCGTTCTTCTTCTCTTTCTTCCTTTTTTCACTGTTTAGTTTTCGCACCTTTCTTTTCTTATTGATACTCTTTTTCTCCTCAACTACTTCTTGAATTTAAACTTTCAAGTGAGTAAACATTGTTTCTTCCCTTTCTGATTACTCCTTTGCATTTTATTTTTCTTTCCCTCCCTTTTCCTCCAGTTTCCCAAAACTCGGGTGATCATCCTTTGACCTCCAGCCTTGACTGTACTGTATCTGACCCCATCCATCACATTAACCTGTCCTCTACCCATCTTAACCCCGTCCATCACATTAACCTGTCCTCTGCCCATCTTAACCTGTCCTCTGCCCATCTTAACCCCGTCCATCACATTAACCTGTCCTCTGCACATCTTAAACCCATCCCCCTGAAGAAGGGGACAGTCCCTCCACTGAGGAGAAAATCATGGCATACAAGCACATGGTATATGTTTGATTTTGTTATAGCTTTAGAGTTTGCTCCTGTGCTCAAAGGCAGCAGGTTAATGGTTACCATAGTTTGTCAGTAGTTAAGCTGTACTTAAAACTATTATTACTAACTGTACTACTGTAGCAGGATGTCATACATGTTATAATCAGTTTTTCTCCCCTGTATGATAACACTGTTATTGTATGAGGTCATGATCATCACCACAGCCCAGCACCAAAGGATTGGGTGCTGAGCCAAATAATAACTTTGCATCCTTTACAAATTGGGAAGGCAGGTTCTCGAGATAGCTATAAAGAACCACCTACATCTAGAGGACATCCCTAAAAAATAGACATCTCCTAGGGAGGAATATATTTGGAAATCAAATCTCACTTTGGAGAGAGGAATCTCAGAAAATTGACTATGTTCTGGAAATTTACCGTCACAGTTACCTTTTTTCTTTAATAGCTTAAGAAAGTGGGGGAAAAAATGATGGAAGCAAAAAATGCGCAGCATAAGAAGGACATGGAACCCATGAAACAGATCAAAACAAAAATCCAAGAGCTTAAAACCTCCATTGCAAGTGTATGCAACAGGTTAAACTAAGGAGAGGATAGAATATCAGAACTCGACAGAATTACAGCTAGTGATCATGAAAGAAAGATATCTTAAAAATAGCAAGAGACCATGGGAAATCAGTCTAGCATGATGAAGCCAAGAAGAATAACACCAGATTGATCAGGGTCAATGAAAAAGCTGGCAACAGCGCACTTGCCATTAAAACACACACACACACACACACACACACACAAATTTCATAAAGACAATGGCAGAGAGGCTGAAGGATAGTGAGGTGATGTGCAGTGTCAGAAAAAAAAAGAATAATGGCAGAGCCGGGGATTTAGCTCAGTGATTCTAGTGCTTGCCTGGTAAGTGCAAGGTCATGAGTTCAATCTCTGGTACCAAAAATAAATAAATAAGGGCAGAAAATTTGCCAAGTGTGAATAAAGCATTTGACATACAAATAAATGCAGCATGTTGAACTCCAAACAGCCATGACCAAAATAAAACTACAACAAGATATATAATAATCGAGATTTCAGAAATTGAACACAAAAACAGATTATTAAAAGGTGCTAGAGAAAAGAAACAAATCACCTATAAAGGAAAGCCCATCAGAATCAAGGCAGACTTCTCAGCACAAACCCTCAAATCAAGAAGAGTTTGGAGTGAAGTATTTCAGGTCCTGAAGGAAAACAACTTCCAACCCAGATTGATGTGCCTTGCAAAACTACCTTTCAAAATTAATGGAGAAATAAAATACTTTCATGACAAAGAATAGCCAAAGAAACTCATGACCATCAAACCAACCCTACAAAGAGTACTGAAAGATATTCTAGACAGAAATAAAAATGATGACAATTCCAAGAATGACAGACAGAAACCACAAAGCAGGACGAGCAGTTAAACAGAAGGGAAAATCAGGGAAACAACAGCAGGAAAATACCATGACAAAGATAAGCCAATACATAATCAGTTAAAACCATCAATGTAAATGGCCTCAATTCACCAATGAAAAGAAACACATTGGCAGAATGGATCAAGAAATAAGATCCAACAATGTGCTGTACACAAGAAACATGTTTAACTCGGAAAGAAATTCATAGACTAAAAGTCAAAGGATGGAAAACAATCTTCCATGCAACAGGAACCTAGAAAAAATCGGGGGTAACTATTCCATTTTCAGACAATGTGAACTTCAAGAATGATTGAAAGAGATAAATAAGATCACTACATACTTGTTTGGGGAAAACTTCAAGAGGAAGAGATAACAATCATAAATATATGTGCACCAAATATGGGAGCACCCAACTACATAAGACAATTATTTATAGACATGAAAAATCAGATAAGCAATAACACGATTGTAACAGCAGACCTTAATACCCCATTGTTGCAAAGCGATAGATCAACTAGACAAAAAATCAGCAAAAAAAAAAAAATCAGAATTGAACCAAACCTGTGAACAAATGGACTTAGTAGATATTTTCAGAGTATTTCACCCAACATCATCAGAATACACATTCTTCTTAGCTGCATGTGGAACGTTCTCTAAAATAGACCATATGCTAATCCACAGGACATGCTTAAGTAAATGCAAAGGAATTGAAATTATCCCATGCATATTATCTGACC
Organism: Dasyprocta punctata; assembly: GCA_004363535.1. Lineage (NCBI taxonomy): Eukaryota > Metazoa > Chordata > Mammalia > Rodentia > Dasyproctidae > Dasyprocta > Dasyprocta punctata. The sequence continues at coordinate 65,355 of RJWM01005436.1, read as the reverse complement.
ATAGTGCAATGAAATTGGAAATTAATGGTAAAAGAAACCACAAAAATTCCATAAACACATGGAAATTAGATAACACCCTCCTAAACAACCAATAGGTCACAGATGAAATTAGGAAAGAAATTAAATAGTATTTACAATTAAGAATGCAGATACAACATACCAGAATTTATATGATGCAGTCAAAGCAGTCCTAAGAAGGAAATTTATAGCCATAAATTCTCAAATCAGGAAAGCAGAACAAGCACAAATAACCTAATGTTGTACCTCAGGCTTCTAGAAAAAGAAGAGTAAGACAAACCTAAAGCCCATACAAGGAAGAAAATTATAAAGATCAGAGCAGAAGTTAATGCAATTGAGACTAAGAAAACAATACAAAGAATTAATAAATCAAAGAGTCAGTTCTTTGAAAGAATAAAATTGATAAACTCATAGCCAACCTTATCAAAACCAGCAAAGAAAAGACTCAAATTCATGCATTGAGGAATGAACAGTGTGAAATCACTACTGATCATGTGAAAATTCAGAAGACTACCGGTACCTATTTTGAAAATCTTTACTGTCATATGGAAAAAAATCAGAGTAGACAGATTCCTAGATACATACAAATAACCAAAGCTGAATCAAGAAGATATAAAAATTCTGAACCCAGTATCAGTTACTGAGATTGAAAATGTAATTAAAAACTTACCAATGAAGAAAACCCCAGGTCCTGATATATTCACTGCTGAATTCTACAAAAAATTTAGAGAAAATTTAGAGAAAATTTAATGCCAATACTCCTCAGACTCTTTAATGAAATTGAAAGGAAAGCAGTACTCCCTAACTCCTTCCTGGAGCAAGCATTATCCTGGTACCAGAACCAAAGAAAGACCCAACAAAAAAAAGAGAACTACAGACCAATCTCCTTAATGAACATAAATGCAAAACTCCTTAATAAGATGCTAGCAAACAATGCAGCAAATCATCAAGAAGATTATACACCATGACCAAGTGGAATGCATCCCAGGAATGCAGTGATGGTTCAATATATGCACTTCAATAAATGTAATACAACATATCAACAGAGCCAAAGACAAAAATCACATGATCATCTCAATAGATGCAGAAAAAGCTTTCGAAAAAGTCCAACACTCATTCATGTTAAAAATCTTACAGAAAATCAGAATAGATGGTCTTTACCTCAATCTGATAAAAGCCATCTATAACAAACCAACAGCCAACATCATACTAAATGAACAAAAACTGAAAGCTTTCACTCTAAAATCAGGAGTATGACAAAAATCTCCACTATCACCACTCCTGTTCAGTATAGTTCTGGAAACATCAACCAGAGCGATTAGACAAGAGAGAGAAATAAAATGAATAAGGATAGGAAAGCAAGAAGTTAAATTATCATTATTTGCAGATGCCATGATACTCTACATAGAAGACCCCCAAAACTCCACTGAAAGACTTCTAGATCTAATAATGAAATTCAGTAATGTAGCTGGATACAAAATCAACACTCACAAATCAGTAACATTTCTGTACACAAATAACAAATTCACTGAGAGAAAAATTAGGGAAATCACATCCTTACAATAGCAACCAAGATAATTAAATACTTAGGAATCAGTCTAACTAAGGAAGCAAAAGATCCATATATTAAAAATTACAGTACTCTGAAAAAGGAGATTGAGGAGGTATCAGAAAATGGAAAGATGTCCGTTGCTCATGATAGGAAGAACCAACATTGTGAAAATGGTCATACTCCCAAAATTGTTACACAAATTTAATGCAATCCTGAACAAAATAGCATAAACATACCTCACAGATTTAGAGAAAATATTCCTAGAATTCATTTGGAACCAGAAGAGACCTAGAATGGCAAAAGCAATTCCAGACAGCAAAAGCAAGGCAGGAGGCATCACAATCCCTGATTTGAAATTATACTACAAAGCTACTAAGATATGCCGGTCTTTAATCCCAGGACTCGGGAGGCTGAGGTAGGTGAAGTGTTGTGGGTT
>RJWM01005436.1:0-63249 GCA_004363535.1 Dasyprocta punctata | reverse complement strand
GAGGAACCAAACATATTCACTGGAAGAAAGATAGCCTCTTTAATAAATGGTGCTGGAAAAACTGGCTCTGTACTTGCCAAAGACTAAAACTCGATCACTGTCTATCTGTATACACTAAACCAAAGTTAAAATGAATCAAAGATGTAAATATTAAAACAGAAACACTAAATCTACTGTGAGAGAAAGTAAGTAGAAATCTTGAAGACATAGCTGTAGGCAGAGACTTCATGAACAAAACCCAAACTGCATAGGAAATACTTAAAAGAATCAGCAATTGGGATCTCATCTTATTAAAAAACCTTTTGCACATCAAAAGAAATCACAGAGTGAAAACCCACAGAGTGGGAAAAAGTTTAGCCAACTGTTCCTCAGACAAAGGATTTCTATCTAGAAATACAAAGAATTGAAAAAACTCAAATCCCCACAAATTCAAAGACCCAATCCAAAAATGAGCATTTGAGATGAATACACACTTCTCATATGAAGAAGTACAGTTAGCAAATAAATATATGAAGCAGTGTTCAATATCAGTGATCATTCAAGAGATGCAAATTAAAACACTGAGATTCCGTCTCACCTCAAAGAGTGGCTGTCATCAAAAAATCATCCAATAGCAGATGCTGGTGGGGCTGTGGGGGAAAAGGAACCCTTCTCCACTGTTGGGAGAGTAGATTGGTGCAACCACTGTGGAAATCAGTGTGGAATTCCTCAAAAAACTAGAGTTAGAGGTCCCATTTGGCCCAACTATTTCCCTTCTAGGTATTTTCCCAGAAGAATGAAAAACATCATACCACAGTGATATATGTGCACCCATGTTTATAGCAGCACAATTTGTAATAACTAAATCCTGGAAACAACCCAAATGCCCATCAACCAAGGAATGGATAAAAAAGATGTGGTCTTTTTATTCAATGGAGTACTACTCAGTTATTAAAAAAATGATAAACTTGAGACTTTTATAGGTAAATGGATGCAACTCAAAACCATACTCATAAGTGAAATAAATCAGACTTGCAATATAAACATTATATTGTTTCCCTAGTATAAGAAGTTGAAAGAGTAAATAAGATCCAAAATGTACAACAGATATTGTGGAATGGGAAGAAACTGTTCAAAAGGAAAGAGAAACTGAGATTGGGGAAAGGAGAAAAAAGGAAGAAAAAAGGAATATATATATATATATACGTATATGTACACACATAAAATAGTTAAGTTATACTACTAATTTCTCTTATTTCATTGAAAAGAAAGTTTTGTGCCTATATTGTTTTTTGTTTTGTTTTGTTTTTATTTTAAAGATAGTAAAATCCAACAGGACATAACAGAACAAAGTCAATCAAAACAAAGCAGCAGAACTGGTACAGAACTTCAAAGAAAGATACTATGAAAACAATAGCTACTATAGTATATCTTGTTATCTTCAGAATAGCTGACCATTCCAACATGTATAGTAGAATTGAACCAAAAACAAAACAGAATAAAACCAATAAAAACAGAATATAAAATAAAGCGAAAAAAAAATAATAATCAGAGTAAAGCAAAACAATGAGAACCATGTTGGGCCTCGAAGACAAGGCAGAAGAGAATTTCCCATATTTGCTACATTGCCTACTGTCATCTTCCAAAGAGATGCTCAGGTTGCTGGCCCCAGGCCTGCAAAATCAATGAAACTGTACTAGCATTTAGTTGCTTAATGTTGCTTAGTTGCTATCAATTTAGCCAGACCTCTGAATCAGCAGGTGGCTTAACGGGGGTGGGGGGTTGTCCTTGACTCTAAGCACGCGTACTGGTAGGTGTATGGGAGGTGCATGTTTCTCTTCCGGAGTCCGCACTGGTTGCACAGTCCTCCGGAAGGCAGATTAGTTGTCCTCTGGTCGGAGCCGCTCGGATCCAGCGGGGTGGGTTCTCGAGGGGCCATTCTCATTCTCTTCCAGGAGTCTGCACAGGTTGCACAGTCCCCCAGAAGGCAGATTAGTAGTCCTCTGTGCCTGTATTGTTTGATCAATTTTTTTGTGCCTGTATCTAGTAATAGGAGCAACTACTTTGAAGATGACAATACACAGCATATTAACCATTGTTACTCTCCTAGAATCTTACCTTGAAATTTTGTATTATTGTTTTTATTGGATTTTTTCTCTTTAAAATTAAAAAAAAAATTGTGAATGCTTTCAGAATTATAAATTTAAAACTAGAAGTTACACCTCAGTAGTTTAAGGTTTTCTGGTAGTATGACTGAAGCCTATACACAGTTTAACATGGTAGCAAAAACGTTTTCTCAGGAAAAATATCAAAAAAGCCAGGACTGTGATTCCAACTGTGGATCTGTCTAGCTGTATGACTTTGAGGAAGTACTCGTACTTTCTGTGAATCTGTTTTCCTGTCTGTAAGTGAGTAAAACAAAAGTATTTCCAAGGTAACTCCCTGCTCTTAAAATCCTCCCCTCAGTTTTCTTTCATTTACTTCAGTTAGATTCATTAATTTTCCATTGCTATTGAGTGAGAATTTTCCTTTGATATGGTGATCGTGGTTTCATGTACTCTTCACAAGTTAAAGAATGATTTTCGCTGTCTTTATATTTGACTTTTCTGCATGATATTCTGTTAATTCCAAGTGTTCTTGTGTGTGTAGGAAAAGATTCTCTTGTGGCTTCTTCAGTTCATGCAAGAACAGGGCATCTCCCTGGACGAAGTTGACTACGAGGGCAACAGTGCTGTCCATGTGGCGTCGCAGCGCGGGCACCTTGGGTGCATACAGGTACACAGCCCTGCCCTCTGCAGGAAGAGGAGGTTGTGCCGTGAAGTAAAGCAGACAGCAAACATTTCGTCCACCAGGAGAACACCTGCATTAAGTCACCTTTTGTATTATAGTAGACATGAGAAATTATAATGCTATATTTGTGTTTTTAAAAATCTGCATAAATGTGGGCATAAGTAGCCCTCAGAGTTTTCCCTTCAGTGTCAGAGGTGTGGAGAGGGATTCTGCCTGCTCTCCCATGGTTATCCTGGAGCCCAAGTGAATGCTGAGGACAGTAGTTGTAAAGCATGCTGAGTTCTCAAGACAGCGGAACAGTGCCCTAGACCGACATCTCTTAGGCTCTCCAGTGGTAGACTAGCATTGCCCTCATTAGGACATCTTTACCCACCCCTCCCCCAGGTGTATGAAAAGCAAGACATTCTAGGAATGGATCAGAAGGATTCTTCACAGTAGGCTGTTGTTTCCCATTCTGTCTGTAGTAGGTCCAGGCTTCTGGAATGCATCTGGTAAAGCCCAACATTATTTGGGAAAAGAAGGTAGATCCTGTTGCCCTCAGCCCTTGAGCAAGTGAGGCAGTTCCCGCTTGGCCAGCCATTCCACCTGCTACCCTCAGGTGGCCCCAGGTGCTTAGCCCAACCTGCCTTCTCAGCATCTCATGTTCTGTGTGTGCAGTCACTCTCCAAGATTGTGGGCTTCCTGCAGGAAGAGGAGTCAGCATCTCATCTGTCACCCAGAGGCAGAGCTGCACAAGTCTGAGCTAAATCTGGTGCCCCCATCAGAACAGCATGTGATGGGAGAGCCCAGCATTGGTCCCCAGAAGTTTGAGAGTAGTGAACATGAAAGCCTTATCCACCCTTCCACCTACAAATGTTGAGCACCCTCAGAGAGAGCAAAGAGAGAGGAATGGTCAAAGGAGGAGGAGGAGGAAGAGGGTCAGTCAGGTGGGAGAGACCAAACTAAATACTGAAAAATAGAAATGAAGTCAAAGTTTAGGTTTGACTTGAAATTTTATTTTTGATACTAAAATATAGTTAACAGAATCAGGCCAATCAAAGCATTCTTACTGAAAATGCTCCAACATTTATGGATTTATTCCCACATCTCAGGGAAAAGAAAATTCACAGCATATGCTTGAAGGCTGTTACTGTCATACAGTTGCACATGTTTTGTGTATATATCACGTTTTCCACCCCTGCAAAGCAACACTCCTTTTGGATTGTGTGTGTGTGTTGTTCCCTTTGTTGCCAACCCAGTGTGCTCATTCATTCAGCAGGTACTGAGGTCCTACTGTGTACAAGGTAGACTATACCAAAATCAGGAAATTTCTCAGTGAAAACTAGCTGCTAAGGAAGATACAGAGCAATCAGCAAATAGGAGAATATATAGAATACAAGATATAAGTGGAAAGGACAGCATAGATAGCAGCAGGAAACTATTCCTTAAGAACTATCTCCACAGAAAGTACTCAGAGTACATAATTTGAATGTTTTCCCATTATTGTTGCAAAGCATACATCTTCTAATTTAAGGCACCAACTTTTAAAAGCAATGATAAAAAATTAGTATAGAAAGAAAATCTAAATTCTTACCAGGATTTGCAGAAAGATTAAAGAAGTAGCATTATTTCTTGTGGAGGAATGATAATTAACACAGAAATTATAATTTTCCATTTATCAAACACCCCACTATTTAATACTCTTAATTTTTATCAGCTAATATATGACTGAAAGCCAAAAAGACAGCCGATATCACTAATTCTACTCAAGATTTTCGTCATTTTCCTTTCTAAGATGTGAAGAGCAGCAGTCTCTCCTTGCAGAGCATTTATCACTCCACTTAGCACAAATGATATTTTTGGCACTAGGTGATCCTTAAAAAGGGCCTACTCCCTGGATGTGAGGTTTAAAAATAAAAATCAAAAGAGACTGCGAGTGAGCAAGGGACCTCATGAGGTGAGGAGGGGATGGAGTAAGGAAAACAGGGCACAGAAAACCGGAGGTCGGTGTTGAGGGGAGCAATAACAGTGGGTGTTTACACTGAGTCTTTTCGAGCTCTGAGAGCTCGATGCTGACAGGGTCCCTGAGATGCCTGTGAGGGAGCTGGCGAGGTTTCATGTTAAGTGGCCCTTTCATGGTGAGTGATCATAAATCAGAAAGAAAATGAGCTCCTTAATGACCTCTGATTCTAAGCAGTCTAAGAACTTAAGTACAAGTATTGTTTGTGGAAAAAAATCATTATCACCAAACTAAACCTCAAGGTATGCAGTTTCATAATATTGTCAAAGAACACATCAGATTGTGGCGGCTGACCAGTAGTGATATAAACAGCTTTTTGTGGCACCTCATGACATCTCATATAAATGCAAAATAGTTTTAATGTTTTTAAATTATTGATTTCAGCTATCCTCCATCAAATCTCCCTCTCCTCTACTTATGGCCAGATTCTATGACTTTCTGCATGCCTTTGGCTATTAAAGTGTACTCCAAAGCAATTTAAAATTTCAGTCTTTTTTCTGGTCCAAAGCATCCTTCCCACCCCCGCCCCCACCCCAACCCGTACCACAGGCTGGGGACTTGGATTCTGGAGTAGGGCGTGATCAGCCATTGCCACACTGGCTCCTGCTCCCCTCTCCTTTCTGGGCTTCAGTGGTGCAGCCAAAGAGAACATAGCAAGCAGTAAAGTCAGATGTCTCTTTGCCTAATGGGAAATACCATGGCCTCCCGGGAAGATGCCACTACTTCCTCTTGGTGACTGTCACACTCTGTGGCATTCAAGCACAGACTGTGGTGGGTGCTGTGGATGGAGCCCATCGTGAGCTCTGGGGCTTCCTGCTTCATGCCTCACCTGGTACTTTCTCTTCCTATCCACAGAGTTCCCAGAACCCAGGGCACTGTGCTTGCAACTGTTGCTGGAGACCTTTCTCCTTTTGCAGGAACAGGGATGCGTCATTCATACCAACTTCCCATCTCCAAGTCTGCTCAGTCCACTAACACAGCCTTGCCATGGCATATGTGGGCATGTTAGCTACTTCATGGCCACCCCACTCTCTACCTTGCTCTTTGTCTTCTATTTTATTCCTGATTAAGCAGACTCAGCAAGAAATTAGGAAGTATTATTCCAAAACCACTTTCCAGGGCCCCCAGACAAGTAGGTCCAGGTAAATGTAGTTCCACTCTCTCCATCATACAGGCATCTCTGATGTTAGATTGACCATTTGGAGCCCAACCATCAGAAGGGACAAAATGCCTCGCCACAAACACTGAGCTGCACATCTCAGAAATGAAAGGACTCTGGGCAGGAGGACATCTGCCCCTCCCCACGCTGTGCATGCCTCCCTGTGTGGGCTGCAGGTGGGGACAGGCAGGAGTCAGACTGGCTCGGCTCCACCTTTGTAGGCTCTGAAGGAAACATCTGACATCACCAGTGACCCGCTTCCCAACCCTGAGAGCTCTGATGATTGCCTTTAGAATAACAAGAAAAGTTTCCTTCCCCATTCTATTACATTTCACGTAAAACACAGTGTTTAGAGGGAGAGCCCGATGCAGTCATGTATCTCTGCACTTTCTGACAGACCTTGGTGGAGTATGGAGCAAATGTCACCATGCAGAACCACGCAGGGGAGAAGCCCTCGCAGAGCGCAGAGCGGCACGGGCACACACTGTGCTCACGGTACCTCGTGGTGGTGGAGACCTGCATGTCGCTGGCCTCCCAGGTGGTGAAGCTGACCAAGCAGCTGAAGGAGTAAGTGGCCTGTTGGTTCTGTGCAAACAAAGTCCAGCTGTCACTGTTGTGCTGAGGCCTCATCTCCAGGGCCTAGGTAGGCTCCCTTCCTTCCAGGCGTAGAGAGAATTCTAGTGTTATCTTTTCCTCCATGCTGGTGCTCAAGCTAAGGTTGTGCTGAACTTGCCATCTCTGAGGCAAAGGCAAAACGATGCTGCATTCAAACCATGTGCGGGACCAGCTCCCTGCACAGGGAATTCAAGCCTTGTGGGATCAGTGGGGAGCCTTTGTCTGTGTTCACATCTCAGGCCAGGTTACAGAGCAGAGCACTAAAACACACTTAGGCATCATCTCTGATTTTCTGTCTTTAGTGTTCTAAAAATCATAAAGCATGCGAGTGAACAAAAGACTATAAATGGGCCAGTTTCTCAGTTTTCCTAAAAAATAAAATGTATATTTGGGAAATTGTAAACTGGGAATTATATTCAATGCCAGGCATGGTGGTGCATGCCTGTAATCCCAATACTCGGGAGGTTGAGGCAAGAGGATCACTGTGAGTTGGAAGCCAGCCTGAGCTACATAGTGAGACCCTGTCTCAAAAAAAAAAAAAAAAAAAAAAAAAAACTTCATAATCATCACTAGCAAATTTACTATAGAAGTTAAGCAGGTGCTTCACGACTTCTCAGGATACAAAACAGTGTTCACTCTAATTGAAGTCAGTTATTTCCTTGATATGACTAAGTGGGTACACATTGCATATTTGGGTGTCAAGGAAGCATTTCTTGATGCTGGTCATAATACCTTAAAAGAAAAGAGAGCTGGATGAGAGTCTACCAGGTGGATTTCTAGCGAGTTGACAGATGAAAGAGCTAGTGCTTGCCCGAGGGGACCTGCTCTTGGAAAGCACTCGATCAAGTTACAGTTGTCATACTGGTGATGCTTCCTGAAAACTGGAATTAGCACTCACAGTAACGTAATTCAAAGTCATATTGAGCAATTAGGAGTATAACCTCCGAAGTTAAACTTCAGAGGGGAAATATAAAGTTTTACCCAGATATATATATTCAGATGAATATACGTGTGTCTGTGTACTATATATTGCAGATTTATGAATATTTTATATAGTATAACATGTATATATGTATATACACATATATAAACAGAGTAATATGTATTATGTATAATATACTACTCCTAAGTACAGCTCATTTTAAAAAAAGGCCAGAGTGATTAAGAGGCCTTGTCTTGGTTACTTCTCTCTTGTTGCTGAAACCAAATACCAGACACCCAATTTTAGAGGAAAGGTTTATTTACCTCACAGTTTGTGAAGGTTTCAGTCCATATTCTTCTGGCTCCAAGGCAGAGTGGCCTGGCAGAGGAGCAACAGTTCATGGCAGTGGAAAACAGCAAAAGTAACAAAAGCAAAGCAGGGGGAGCAGCACAGAGAACACTTTCCCTATGCAGGCCACAGGCTGGTGTAGAACTCACACCCATAATCCCAGCACTGGACCATGAATCAATCACAAATTCTAGAAACCTGCATCATGACTGCATGAGGCTTTGTGGGGGAACATCTAGACACAAACCATAACAGGCCTTAGTTGATTGTAAGTATAAATCATGAAAAAATATGGCAAAAGTGTCAGGCCCTCTTTCCCTTCTGTATACCTAGGGAAACCTTACTTACCTCTCTGCTTCTATTCTGTTGCTTTTGAGGTACAAGTTTCTGTGTCCCTCCCCAGGCAATACCTAAAATAATCTTCATAATGAGTTTAGATATATCCTAGTAAAACCAGGCATGGTAGTGCACACCTATAATCACAGCACTCAGGAGGTTGAGGCAGGAAGATCACTGTGAGTTTGAGGGTAGCTTGGGCTACATAGTTCAGGCCAACCTGAACTGCATAGTGAGACCCTGTCTCAAAAAAAGAAAAAAAAGGATATTTCCTAGTAAATAAAATAAAAGTTTTAAACTTAAAAAAAAAATGTCTACACCTGAATATGCTCTACCAGGTGAACAAAACTTCCTTAAGATAGACAAGCTGGTTGAGCATAAAGGTCTCAATGTAGCAGAAGGGAAAATATACAAAGATTATTGACTTGATAACTTAGATTTTCACAGGAAACATAACTCTGCTCATGTCTTCATGTCCCTATTTTGATATTCCTGAAGATAAATTGCCAAGTGAAGGAACTGCTAAAACAGACGGTATACAGATTTAAAATGTAGGCAGATATTGCCTAATATATTTCCCAAAAAGCTGTACCAAAGTCTGCTCCTCTAGTAGTGCATGAATATATCCGTAAAGAACTGTGAAACATCCAACTGAATGTTTTTTCTAAGGTACATACTCAGGAAAGATGATAAAACATTCTCCTCAGTCTCCGATGGTAGACTGAAAAACTTCTGTGAGTTTTTCAATAGCCATTTAGTTGGTGAACTGTTCACAGCTATGTCTTGGCAACTTTGTTGATGATCCTGGGGTAAAATATAAATATGTACTAATACATAATATTTCTCCAGGTGTTTCTAAAGCTAAATGCTATGGACAGTTGTAGTTAAAGCAATGGCAAGACAAAGTCTGAGAGGAATCCTGTGAACACTAATCATTCACTTCCTTTAATTTCAGTGAAGTTGGCAAAACTGGAAATGAATAGGGAAGTCTGTTTGGTGTAGCCACGGGACACTACACCCTTTGGCCTCCTAAACACCAGTAACATAGAAAAGTGCAGGCTTAGAAATTTTTTTCCAAGGATGCAAAACACTAGTCTACAAAGTTAGTAGCTTAAAAATAGCACAAATTTATTTTTACATTTCTGCAGGTCAGAAGGCCAGTAGAGGTCTTGCCAGGCTAAAATCAAGATGTTGGCAGGCTGCATCCTTGCTGGGAGCTCTGGGGCGAGTCTGTGTGCTGCTACCCAGGCTGTTGACAAAATCAGTTCCTTGCAGGTGCAGGATGTGAGGTCTCACATTCCCACTGACTGCCAGCTGAGGGTCAGTACCAACTGCATTCAGGGGCTCTTGGTTCCTCTCTTCCATCTGTGACACCACAGTGTCAGGATTAAGTCCTTTCCATATTTTTAGTCTCTCTTGCCTACTCTTCTGCCTCCTCTTCTACTGCTCCTGACTCATGTGATTAGGTTGGACCTATTCCAGAGATCCAGGATAACCTTCCTGTTTTAATATGAGTTGGTGTACAATGTTTCTTCCCCTTCATCTTGTGAGGCAGCATAGTCACATCTCCTGGGAATTGGGCCACAGATGGGAACTTTTGGGAGTACCTCACTAGTATGCCAGGGGTCTGTAAATACTGCTTATTCCTGTACAGTAACCTCTATAATGATTAATAACGTGTTTTCTAAGTGGGTTGTACTTCTTATAACCTGTGACTTCTGGACTATTTTCTTTACTGTTAAAGAATATTCCAGCACAGCACCTGCCTGGTAAGCACAAGGTCCTGAGTTCAAGTCTGGATACCAAAAAAAAAAAAAAAAATTCTGAAACACATGTTCTTATGTCCAGAAAAAATGTAGTGTAGCTATATATCATTTTCCCCTGGTATATGAAAACACTAAGTCATTTAATTGCTACCCAAACTGGAAATAGTTTTCTTATTTTGTTCAATTATTTTTTTCTGATCGGTACATAGATAAAATTATAAATTTAACAATTTAGAGAGAGTATCATTTTGAGTATATCCTTCTAAATTTTGTTATATTGGTAGTTTCCTTAGAAACAAGATTACATATAGTGTTTGTAATACTCTGTTTTAAGACAAGTAAAAAGATAATATATGTACATATCTCTCACATATTAGACAAACCTTTTGTATATCTGTACAAGTACTCTAGTATATTATCATATATCATTTCCAACAGCTGCCATTGTAGAAATAATTATAAATTATTTCTCAATCTTATTCATGAGCATTTAGATTACTCTAGTTTTTCATTAATATGAAAAGCAAGCATCTTTTTGGTACTTTTGACTCTTTGGAAAATTTCTAAACTGTTAAGATAAAGATTATACAGATTTTTAAAACTTTTTAACTCATTATAATTTACACAAATTATCACAAAAACAACTTTCACCTCCTAGCTTATGGCAGCAGCCATGTGTCAGAGAGCATATGTGTTGGTTGTTTTCCTGCAGACAGACTGTGGAGCGTGTGACACTACAGAACCAACTCCAGCAACTCCTGGAAGCCCAGAAATTGGAGGGCAAGTCCCTGCCTTCTTCACCCAGGTAATAGCAGACTGAGTGGTATAAGGAGTTCTTAAGTATTTTAAATCATTGAGCCTTCTTCTGGATTTCCTTTTAATGTCTTTTAAGAAAATGATGGTTAGACACGGCTGCACACCTGTGTAATCCCATCCCTCTGGCAGCAGAGTCAAGGGGTTCACAAATTGACTCCAGCCTCCACAATGTCGCTATTTAAGGAGACTTTGTTTCAAAAAGGCAGGTGGGGAATGTAGCTCAGTGCAAAAACCCTGAGTTCAACCCCCAATATAAAAATTTAAAAACCTTTGTTTTGATTGATTTTATTCTGTCTTATTTTTTTTGATTCTAGTATATCTGATGGTATGGACAGCTATTTTGAAGAAAACAAGAGAGATTATTGATCTCTTATTATCTTGTTTTAAAGTCCTGTATTGCTTTCATTGTTCTGCTCTGATTAGCTGTATTCTGTTTGGTTTGGTTTGGCTTTATTCTCTTTAAAATAATAAAAAATTAAGTTTTAAAAAATTAAAAAGGAAGAAAGCACAAGAAATAAAAATAATCTATCACAGTGAAGAACTGTGGGTGGAAGACCTGGACTGGTCTTTAGCTCTACTACTTCTTTGTTTCATGTCTATAAACAAATTATTTTCTTTTTCATTTCTTGACTTATGAAATGAGAGGATATCCAGTTCAATATAGTTGTTGAAAATGAAATGATGAGAAAATTCATGTGAAATTGATGTGTAAACAGTAAGACAAGTGAGTTTAGTAGTAATAGGGTGTGACGCATGCTATACTTTGACTAGGCTGCTTCTGTGGAGTATTTCTAAATTGCTATGAAAAGTGATTAAGTGATTATTCTTAATTCCATTCTTACTGATTTGTAACTTAGTTAGTTTGTTTGTGACAGGGCCTTGCTACGTACTTCAGGTTAGCCATGAACTCACTTTGCAGCCCACACTGGCCTGAACTTACAGTACTCTTTCTGCCTCAGCCTCCCAAGTGCTAGGATACAGGGGTGCACCACCATACCCAGCGGTAAATTATTAGTGCTAGTAAAAGTCACTTGTGTCTGGTTCAGTTTAACCAAGTAAGAATTCATCTCATCTCTTTCGTACTTTTTCAGTTCACCTTCTTCACCTGCTTCCAGAAAGTCCCACTGGAAAGTTCCAGATGCAAGTGATGAGTCTGTAGCCAAAAGCAAACCAGGAGTCCAAGAAGGGATTCAAGTTCTTGGAAGCCTATCAGCATCCAGCCGGATCAGAGCCAAAGCAAAAGATGAAGATTCTGATAAAATTCTACGCCAGTTATTGGGAAAAGAAATCTCAGAGAATGTCTGCACCCAGGAAAAGCTGACTTTGGAATTCCAGGATGCTCAGGCATGTTCTAGAAATTTAAAAAAGATCCCTCTGGAGAAGAGGGAACTGAAGTTAGCCAGACTGAGGCAGCTGATGCAGAGGTCACTGAGTGAGTCAGACACAGACTCCAACAACTCCGAGGACCCAAAGAACACCCCTCTGAGAAGGGCTGACAGGCCCCGGCCACAGCCCATCGTGGAGAGTGTGGAGAACATAGACAGCACAGAAAGCTTACACCTGATGATAAAGAAACACTCTTTGGCATCAGGACGCAGGTTTCCTTTTAGTACCAAGGCCTCCAAATCCCTGGATGGCCACAGCCCATCTCCCACCTCAGAGAACAGTGAACCAGACCTGGAATCCCAGTGCCTGGGCCCGGGGAACATTCCTCCAAACCAGCTCTCTGGAGACCCCACACAGTCCAGCCCTGACAGCACTGCTGCCCAGAAAGTTGCCATGAGTCCCAAGAGTGCCCTCAAGTCCCCATCTTCCAAGCGCCGGACGTCTCAAAACTTGAAACTCAGAGTTACATTCGAGGAGCCTGTGGTGCAGATGGAGCAGAGCAGCCTCGAGCTAAATGGAGACAAAGACAAAGACAAAGACAAAGAAAAAGACAAAGACAAAGACAAAGGTAGGACCCTCCCACGGAACTCCACAAGTAGTGAATCTGGGGAACAACTGAAAAGGCCTTTTGGAACCTTCCGATCCATCATGGAGACCCTAAGTGGCAACCAGAACAATAATAATAACTATCCTCCAGCCAGCCAGTTGAAGACTTCCACGTTGCCCTTAACCTCACTTGGAAGGAAGACAGCAGACACCAAGGGAAGCCCAACGAGCTCTGCTAGCAAAGGAAAGAATAAGGCCGTGAGTGCTATTTGGAGAACATCCTTTTTCTCCCTTACAGACTTTTGACACCTTGAGGGAATTCTCACAAAAATTCCCAAAGGGTACATTGAAAGCTTAATTCATATGTTTCTAATGAAATGTATCATGTTAGGGTAGAAATCCACTGCCCTTTCTTTGGAAAAATACTTTGAAACAGGTCAGGAAATCACCAGGGATTATATTCCCTCCCTCTGCTTCCCTCAATGACTTGATCTTTGAGTGCTAGGGCTCCTGGGCCAGGGGTTGTTTCTACAAGATGAAACCACCAGTTGGTGCAAGCCACCAGTTGGTGCATCATTGGTACTGATTCTGTTTCAGAAAGCGTTTGGCCTCTTTATGTTACTGGAGAGCTTATTCTCAAACCCAGTTTAAAGGCACACAAATAAAAACTCCATTTCTAAAAACTTTTAACTGCTCAACTTTGGAGTGACCTTTGAATGAATATACCACAGGGCCTCCACATGAGCACCATGTAACACAGATTCCCAAGGGTTGGCTGGAGGCTGCAGGGACCTGAGTGCATGACCATACACAAAGGATGGCAAATGTGCCATCAGCTACATTTTATAATTACATTTATTGGAAACCCATGCACTGTCACTCGTGATTTCTATCTAGTGAATAAGAAATACAAACATGTCTTTAGGGAACATCTTTTGTGTGCTCTGTGCATGCCATGCCATCAACAAACAGCATGGCAGCCAAAATGCAAAGTTTGGGGAAGAATGACAGAGGTCACCTACCATTGCATGCAATAGCTCTCCCAGTGGACTGTTGAATCTTCATAATTTATTATCTACATTTATTATTATTTATTATGGTAAAATCCTATTATAAGGACTGTCCTAATTCTTTGTGGTATCCAATCAACTTTTATTAGTTAACATCCCTTTAATTACTAGAACTCTAATTTTCAAATTATGTATCAATTCTATGTATAAATTGCCCTAGTTATAAAGAACTTCAGTATGTGTTTGTTTCATCCAGAAAAGGTATGCTTGTGGCCAAGACACCAGACTTTTAAATTAAATATTTCAAAACTTAAATTGTTCCAATAAAACTCTTCCAATAATTTAGTAGATTATATATCAGTAGTAAAAGAATCACTTCCACAGTTTCCCATATTCCTTAGAGAGTATTCTAAGCTGCTGTCATCTAATCTGTCTCCAGCATGCTTCATATTTATTGGAACTTGTGCATGTGCTGAGCTTGTTGCATGTTGTCAGCTGGTTTTTTAATTGCACCTCTCTAGGAGATATACAGCAGCTGCATCAGCCTTGCCTCTAACACGCTGATTGAAGAGCATCTGCATAACTGTGCACGGTACGTGGTATCCAGAGATGCATTATGCAGCGTTGCTGTGCCTTTGCTTAGAATTGCATGAGCTTTTAAATTATGGATCTGTGGCAGATTTGAGTGTGGGATGACAAGGAGGAAAAACTCTGCAAATCTTTGCCCAATAGAGGAAGGCACAGGGGGTAAGTAGGTCACAGAAAGGTAGCTACCACTCATTGCAGGAACTTCATGCCAGCATTGGTCAGAGAATCCATTCAACTCATAGACTGCTATGTTTCTTGGTTGACTTTGGCATTCAGTCTTTGTTTTAATGGATTCAAGTACCAAGTAAGCATTAGAATTAAATTTCCTGTCATGGATTGAAGGAGTCTGTCTCTGATCAGAATCAGAACTTTGAAACAGTGCTGGAGTTTTATTTCAGTGCTGATTATCTACTGAAAGCTGCTTTCGTCACCATTCTGCTGATCTCGGGAGGAGCAAGGGCCTTGCCGACAAAACTCCCTTAGCTGTTAGCTTTGCTCTGCGAAGCGCAATTCCAGTCCGGAAGCCAGCCCTTGGGGCACTCACCAATGGAACAAGGATCTCTCAGACAAAATGTCTACAGCTTCAAATACTGCATCCCTGAGAGAGGATATGGTGCCCAGTTGGTCTTCCAGCTTAGGAAGACATGTGGTTTCCTGACTGGATGGAAAACGGGAGGAGGAAAGAGAGCAGCCCGAGGGGAGGTCCTGCAGTCAGTGTCCACTTCAAAGGTGTCACTGATGCTTTGAAATCATTTAAATAATTGAAAAATCATGACATGCCATTTAACACTCTTCCAAAATTCCCCAAAGAATGTGAACACGTGTATTGTACTTACACATCTTAGTTCAGAATACAAAGGTGCAAGAAAATCACTCCCCGCCTCGCCCATCACGTTGGATCCGCTCTAGGTCTCTTCTCAGGTTGGAGGGAATTAAATCCGTAACTTCACCAGCCTCACTTTCCCGACGGGACCCAACTGCGTGAAGGAAAGGAGCCCAAGTATTTACCCATCAGGAAGGCGGGGTCTGCGCTGGGGTCTCATTAACTGAGTGCACTGGGGAAGGAGCCATGGAGCGTCTGCTCAGTGAATACCGGTGGTCTACGAGGCTCTAACTCCCCTGCAACCCGGGCAGTCACCTGCGCTGTGTCCATAGCCAGCAGGGCGGATTCCAGGCTGGTGTGGCAGCCAGGGGCTGAGCAGGTCAGGGGTTGAGGAAAAGCGCCTTCCCTCCAGACACTGACGCTGGCCCACTTCTGTTTTTTCTCAGCTTGGATTCCCCACTTCTGTACCATTTTTCTGTGCCCATTTTGGGCTCAGTGGGTCTTCTGTTACTTGGAAAATTCTACTTTTGTCCTTAAACAGAAGTCACCGGAAACACCCCCAAGGCAAGGAAGCACACAGGCTTGGCAAACTCCCTGGGAGTGGGAAGAATACTTCTCATTTCTTCCCAGATTCTACACCAATTGGAAACAAGACAATTATTATCGTAATCGATTCTCATGCCAGGAATACTTCATCCTGTCTTTTCACATGCAAGGGCACAAAACTCTAATAGGATCACAAAAATCAGAGCACTAAATAATGTTAGAGGGCCAGGAGGTTTGCGCTTTCCCACTCAGCTTAAGGACAGTCCTTCCAAAGTCTCAGTTCTAAACCTGCTAGATTCACTGGGTTTTTTTGTGTTGGTAGAGTTTGATTTTAGCACTGCATTAGAAACCCAGAAATAGCTGGGGATTATTGCTCAGCAGGGCAGTGCCTGGCTGGCAAGCTGGAGGTCCTGAGTTCAATTTGTGGTACCAAACAAAACCCCCAGAAATAAAAATAATATCAAATAAACATCTTGACCCCTTTTCTTCACTACTCTATAAATCAACCTATACTTAATCATAGTTTTAGTTTAGCATGTATTTGTATAAAAACTAGAAAGTTAGGCATTTTTTTCTTACTGGAGAGAAAAGGTTTCTCTGATTTTCTTATAGTGAGAATGAGGAAAGGAGAACTGGCCTGATATGCTCTTCAGGTAAATCAAGAGTGGATATCTACTTGAAATAAAGATTCCTCAGAGAAATTAAGACTAGGGTGAAATGCCTAGCATGAAAATTACTTCATTGACTTCACCAGCCTCATTTTGCCTATGGGACCCAACTGCGTGAAAGAAAGGAGCCCAAGTATTTATCCATCAGGCATGGTTTCATATCTTGGTCCAGAAATTTGCTTGAAGATTAGAAGGCCCTCTTAGGTAGCAGAATTGCCAGGAGGTCAGTGGCCATCACTGAGTGGAAGTTGACATCTAAAGTCACTGCTCCTGAATGGCTCTGCCAGGACGGTCCTGGAAAAAAGAGTGAGACAGTGTGTCTTAATTCTGAGGGTACACTTTTCCTGGTGTAGGAAAAATAAATGCAACCTTTTAAAGAATGTTGGTTCTGTGAGAGGGTTCTGTTGCTATTTATTTTTCTGAAATTGGTCACAGCTTGTTAGCAAGGAATCTAAATCTCTTTTCAATGCCCTTTAAAATTAGATTCAACCTTATAAACAGGTTTCCCAGTGTACTTCAACTGCAAGGATGACTTGGTTTATAATAAGCAGATTTATCCTTACTTTTCTTACAAAGTTTGAGTTATTACAACTCCAAAGGAATGTTTGCATATGCAGGTCTTAAAATGGCAATGAAACATTTGTTTCCCAGAAATTAAGTCTGTTTGAGTTCTATAACACATGTTCCAATAGGAAGAGGCCAGTAACTCCTGGTCACCACCATTGGCCCCCTTTCTGACCACAGTAGTACTGTGATTTGAGAGGTTAACATCAAGAAACTCCTAATTCCATTGCCAGCATTAGAAGAAACTCCTTTAAAAAGACAATAAGCAATAAACACCTTTAGTATGGATTTTACTGTCAGGAAATTGGCCACACTCCTATATATCTAAAGCCAAGAGCTAATGTCACATATTTTGCATAGATTTCAAGGTTGTTCAGTGACCCTTTAAAATCCAGTGATCTGTTTAGCCCACAGTGATGTGATGTCAGCTATGACAGTGGTGGCTGTTTACTGTGTCCCATAAAGGGTATAGCAGGAAGACCTGCTTTGGAAACCAGAATCATCCCACTGTGACATTCTTTCAGCATACTAGATTAATGGTAGGTAGGAATCCTACAGACATCACTCATTTCTCCATCTCTGGCCTCCATTGCTCACTCCCCAAAGATCCAGCAGTGAATCATGTGAACGCCAAGGAGACACATTCTAATAGTACCACCTTCTCACCACATCCACCACCACTAGCAGCAGAGTTATTTATAAACTTTCTTAAGGCTGAAATTTTAAAGAAGCAATAGAAACACCCAGTGGAGACTTTCCCTGGACATGGCCTAGTGCATTCACCAAACATTGCTGCCCAGCCAGTCATTGGGGTTTTCCTTGCCATGCAGGGCCTCCCTGGATACCACATCCCAAGGTGGCAAGCTGATGGATGGTGTCACATCTTTAGCTCTGAGAAACACATTTTGCTGTAACAGAACAAGGCATCATCCCTGTGCCCAGAGGTCATCATTAAGAAAATTAAAGGCAAGCTCCTCAAAGTTCTAAGATGAAAGCAGTGGCCCTCAATAGCTCATTATACCCTGCATTCTCCTATTATCTAGCTTGGCGCCTGGCACATTGTATTGATTTCATAAATATTTAGAAAGGAAGAGAAGTAGAGTGAGAAAAAGGAGAAAGAAAACAGAAAACACAAATTTATGAGAGGAAGTAACTGATTGTACTATCCCATGGAGGGAAATACGCTATGTTCTTGTATCTTTTTGGGGTCACATGAGTCCACCTTCCTGCAGTACATTTCAGTTTTGGTACCTCATGTCCAAGTTTTCATATTTTGATCCACAATCCCATTTTCGGTAGATGAGATGTATGACAGCTATAGTCTAGGGGAAATTGCAGAGTAGCCAGGGCTCCCTTCTTTGGTCATCAGCAGACACATGTTGGGGCCATTTCACACTGATCTTGTGTGTTCTCTGGTTACCCACAGGATATGGGAATACAGAATCTGTACCCAGATGAGTCAGCTCATGAGATTACTTGAAAAACTTACTTAAATGTAAGCCTTTTCTCCTTTCCAGTTGTGGTCATTCAGAATGTTATATCCAAAAATAAAATCAAGGCACAACAAATTATCTGAATAATTCATGCCAGAATTACCCAGACATTTTCTTTCTCTTGAATACTGGTAATACAGGACAAGGCAGTTGAAGGGTTTGGAAAGGAGTGCATTATCATTATGTTACACCAATAAATGTCCCAATTAACATTCTACTTGGAGTAAACTCAGCTGTAATTATGCTAGGTTCTGTCCTGCAGAAACACTGTCCTTCTGGGGGAACCTGGTACCCCTGGCATTAAAGCAGAAAAGTCCCATCAAAGTCAGAACTATACCCTATCCTCTCTAGCCTGCAACCTAAGCTTGCTTTTTAGTTTGTATTTCATTTAGTTTTTTTAATCAAGATAAGTACATATAATAGCAACACTAGTGTTTAAAAACTGGGTGATCTCCATGCCTAAACCATTCATTCCTTATTCCTACTTTTCTGATCAAACACTTACTTGGCCTCCAGATGTTTTCTCTAGTATTATTTCTAAATACATGTTTATGTAGATTCTCAGTTTCAAATACTGTCCATACTGTCTATTGTCATCCTGCTGCATTTAAAATATCCAAGTGGAACATTCCAGATGCTTTGCATATATTTGCTATTTTAATCTTCACAATGGCAGATACTATTATTATCCAAATTTTGCATATTGGAAACAGACATAAATGACTGTGTATCTTGCCCAAGATTACACAGGAATGTTATAAATTGTGGAGCCAGGATTTGAATTTGATTAGTCTGGCATCAAAGTCTTTATTCTAACAATGAAACAAATTTGTCTACTTCTATTTCTCAAGTTCTATTTTAGCATCCAGCACCTTCCCTCTCTCTCCCTCTCTCTCTCTCTCTCTCTCTCTCTCTCTCTCTCTCCCCTCATATGTACACCCTACTTTTACCTCTTCCCTCACTGATACATAAATATAGAGAGAGACAGTTCACACTTCAGGGTTAAATAAGTAGTCAGTGTTTTTTTTTTCATTTATTTTGTTATTAGTACCGTGTTTGCTGTACATAATGATCACGTTCCTCATGGGGAGGTGGCACACATGTGGAATACATCATAATTCCCCCCCTCCCACCACCCCCCATCTAACAGTCCCCTTTACATGTGCAAAAGATCCATTTCCCTATTTCCTATTATCTTTTATTTTGCTCTTTATGTTTTGGGTTTCTTACATAAAAGAAACCATGTGATATTTAAGCTTGTGTGCATAGTTTATTTCACTTTCTCAAAACAGAAAGAGTTAATCTGCTGGAAGATAAAATAGGTGAAACTCGAAGACGTCAGCATTGGCTAGGATCTTCTGAACAGAACTTTATGCTTATTATTATGGCTATGTAAATACCAAGACAGGTCCATGTGATGTGCTATATTTTCTTCCTTATACAACTTTGTTTTCCCTAAAAATAATTATTTTGATCTCAGTATACAATTCATTTCTAAGCACTTTGCTTGAGGCAAACCATCTTCTATTGCATTCCGACAACTCAGTTGTCTCTCGTTTTCTCTCCTGCCTCGAGTGCGCTGCCACCTGGCCAGCGTCCTGGAGTCCCGTCTTCGTCGTCCTGGGAATCCCGTTTGTGTCTTTCCTGCGGACCTTATCTATTGAACACCTGTCATTGTTTCTCTAGTTTGGCAACATGCCCTCCCTGAAAACACTTTCAATTCTGTGGATTATTAGGAGTGTTTGGCTGGGTATAGAGTGTTATATAACTTTATAGAAATTATTTTCTCTTCAATTCTAGAACACATCGCTTCACTGCCTTTAGCTTCGATTGTGTCTGTTGGGAACCCCGTTTCGCTCTGACACTGATCCCTTAGAAATATATGATTTCTCTTTATCCCCACCGTTGTGAATTTTGATGCTGCACTGTGATGTGGGTCTTTCTTCATGCCTCAGCTGTGGGCATGCAGCAGGCTTTTTCAGTCTTGCACCCTATGTACTTCAGTTCTGGAAAATGTCATATATGATCTGGTTCAAAACATTTCTCTTCTCCAATTTCTCTGTCATTCGTTCTGGAAGTTCCTTTTTTCTAATATTGGACACAAAAGCCTTTCTAACTTGTCTTCCCTCTTTATCCATACTTTTGCTTTTCCTAATTCTACTTTCTAGGATATTTACTGAAGTTTACCTTCAAATCCTGTTACTGTTTTCTTTCTATTTCTACAATAGTAATGTTAATTTTTGGTAGCATTTTATTGATTTTGGTCTTGATTACCTTTTTAATAGCATTATATGTGCAAATCTTATTTTATCTTCCTTTTTTTCAATAAAGACAGTATATAATGTACACATGCTTTTCTTTTTTTCACCTAACATGTTGGAAGTCTCTGTTAATACATATAGAGAGAGCTGCTTCTTTCTTTACACCTTGACTGTCATCTTCTGAAATGCGTGATATTCCTAAGTATTCCATCTGGAAGGACAAATCCATTTGTTGGGCTCTTTGACTGAAAACCTAGGCTTGTTCTTTCTTTGTCTCCTGTTAAATCTATTCCAAATGTCAATCCATCTTCCCATTTATAAAGTACTATTGTCATCTCATCTGTTATCATCTCTCCCATTTACCTTATTCCTATAGGCTTACTCCCTTTTAAAATTTATTTACTGTCACATTACTGTTATTTTACAGGCAAAATGATAAATCTGTATTTATCACATGAAATTGGAAGTTTTTAGAATATCTTTTCACCATTTAGATTTTGCTTTTTATTTCTTCCCTTTCTCTCTCTTGCTCATTTCCAACTCTGTAAAGTTTCAGTCAGAGGAATAAACAGAAATATGAATTATAACTTTCATATACTGATGATTAAATATTTATCAGAACACTGATAGTAGCCTACATGGTCTTGATGAGTGTATTAGTCTGTTTTGCATTATTATAACAGAATACCTGAAGTCAGTAAGTTGATTTTCTTAAAAACATTTGTTTTGACTCATGTTCTAGGTATCCAAAGTCTAGGACCAACATTTGGTGATGGCTTTCTTGGCTAAGGCAGTACTCAGCATCACATGGTGAGACAGGGACACGTGTGTGTCCTGTGGTCTCTGTCTCTTCCTTTTTTTTTTTCTTAATAAAAAAAGGAAAAGCAAAATTTAGTAACAAGATAATAGAATAACAATAATTAATACATTTCATATTGCTATCTTTAAAGTGGTTATTCAGAGTAAAAGATATGGGCATAAAAATTATTCAATCAATATTAGTGTAAACCTTCCTTTTCTATGAACTAAAAGACACCAAAAGCCACTTGACCTCAACATTGAGAGCTCCACCTTGTCGATCTTTTCTAGTCCTAATGACCTCCCAAAGCCCCACCTCTGAGCACCATTGGTGAATTAAATTTCCACCCTCCTAAATATTGCATAATGGAGATAGAATTTCAACATGTGAACCCTTGGAGACATTCAAACCGTATCCAAGCCAGAACAGTGAGCAAGCAGATTCTGAGGCCATAAACCACACTTGGGATTCTCCTACAGCCAAGTGTATCCTCCTTGTGTTACCGAGAAATATGCCAAAAGCAGTTTGGTTTTTCTTGTGCAGCAACACAAAGTAAGTTAGTAGTATGTCAGCTTTTTCACCTCCTTTTTGGAAGCTTTAAAACTCACAATGGGACCAACGTCTTGTGACAGTGAAGATACCTGTCTACAGGAAAAGTTGTTGTCAAAAGCAAAACTCTTCCAAGATTTTAAGTCTGACCTCTTTTTCCACAGACTTACTAGGTGTTGAGTATTGAAAAGAAAACAGTATTATCGTTCCCTAGTTTCTTTTTTCCTTAGATACACCTACTTTGGGTCTCTTAACACACTATTTACTGAAATGCACAACCAAAGAAAAAGCATTCTTCAAACTGTTAAGATTCAAGCTTATTGGAAAATAAAAATGTCACTAATGATTCCTTGTAAATGAAATATTAAAATCTCTTACTTCCACTTGACCCCCCACCCTGGTACTGTACAACCTATCAGTCTGATAAACCCCCTTGGCTGTGGAATGTCTCAATTCCAATCAGTATGACTGAGAAATTACTTTTGGAGTAGAACTCAAATATATTTAGTAAATGTGTATTATTATATGACTATTGCTCTTATTGTTTAAAGAGTGGTTTATATGAAAAGAGAATAATTTGCCTTTTGGGATGAAGTATTCCTCTGTGTGGTTTGTGTGTAGATAATTTCCATTTTTGGTGAGCAGTTTAGTGACATTGTCTTGTAACTTGACCATGGTTTTATCTAATTTCTGCCTGTGGTTTTTCTTCTACTTAGGCATAATGACATCAATAGAAAAATGAAGAAATCCAACAACATAAAGCACATTGCTGAGCCAGAGTCAGAAGAACTGTTTTTGTAAATCACTTTTTAATATCTCTTTAATACTGATGCCCTCTGGACACCATTGGAAATTACTGGACTGTCTTCTGGGAACATAGACTGTTGAGAATCATGCCTCACCAGCAGATGAACAGAGTATCAGAATGCCTTAAATTTATAGGATTAGACTAGAAGATACATTTTGGGGTGATATTTGTATATATAATTTGTTTTTTTAAAAGTGCTGTTTAAAAGAGTGGTTGGGCAAATGTATGTTTTTTAACATTGGATTGATCCAACCTACTCAACGGGCCTTCACCAAACCACTGCCGCCATTTTGTATTTCATGGATTGCATGAGTGATTTGCTAATGTTGGTTGAACGTCCTCTTCCCCCATCAGGACAGCTTTGACTCAGCTCCTCCCTGAGACCATGTGGTGTTTTCTGTCGAGTGTTTTTCTGTCATTTCTACTTTTTGTATAAAGTAAATAAAACAATGTTAACAGCCACTTAAAGCTTGGGGCCCCTCCTTTCTAATAAATTTGTCATATTGTGATTTCTAAGGGACTTTGAAGGTATTTTGATGGCTGATATTTGATTTCAAGAACCAACTGCCCTTTCTACTTGTTTTTCCATAAGGGTTAAGTAAAACATTCTATATTTCATTGAGTACTAAGGATCGTGCAAGTGTGTATAGTAAGCCAATCCTCTGCATTCTCAGATCTCAGCGTTGACCTGGAAAATACTAATGACAACTAAGGATTTAGCCCTCGGAGGTCACCTTTTTTTTTCTGGCTCTAATGCATTAGGAGGCATTTCCGATCCTTTAGGAGGTGGTGCGGAGCCCACATTCATAGCAGCCTTAGTGCTGATGCAGCTCTTTCAGTCCGTGTAAGCAGTTAAGTTCCAGAAGTTTTCATCTTATTCTGTATTTCTGTTGAAACTTCAAGAGTTTTATTTTCAAAGTGTTGGCATGGTCTACAAGAGGCCTGTCAAGTTTCAGTCTGAAAGTAGAATATATTCTCAGCAGTAGGAGGGAGCACTCTAGTCAAATGGGAGCCATTCTTCTTCCTGGTGCGTGAAGCAGGCCACACATTTGAATCTGGATGTAATCTGGCATGTGTGAGTTAACTCCGGCTTGATGAGACACAGTGAAGTAACGAAGAAAGATCTGAATGTCCATCGTGTACCAGACATAAATGATATTACCACCCCTATTTTATAAACTTCAGAAAGTTTAAATCCCATGCCCAACATAGTACCAGAAAGTGGCAGGAGTAGGTTTTGGTCCATGTTTACTCATTGTCACCATCTATACCATCCTATACCATGCTGTTTCCTCAGTTTATCAACCACTGGGCTACTCCACAGGCAGCCTGAGTGCAGTTGTACTTCTGGACAACTCCTTGGTCTTGGGCAGGGGACATTGCTTCCCTGAGAAATCTGGAAAAGTGCAGTGTTACTCTATACACATCTCGGGGGTAGGTTCCTTCCAACTTACAAAGCTACGTGTGTATCAACCTCAGCCAGTTTCCTCTGCCCTCATTTGGGCCTTCTGAGCTGCTGTAATTATTCAAGCCTGGTGCTATGTGTGACTCTGCCTTCCCTGTACTGTCTTAGCCTCCAATGAGTTGCCCTCCCTGATTTTGGGCCCTTGGCCTTATCTGCCCTTTTTGATTTCTCGCCCACTCTTCACTACCTTCCTGTTGCTTGACACTGATAGGAAATACGAGACGTCCACATAGGAGATGTAGGTTGACTGTGTTTGCAGCCTGGTTCAGATGAGATGATGTGAATCACGGGTTGAGGCAGTCTTTGGCACTTGGCCCAAAGTAGGATCTGCAATGAAAGGGGACCCCAAGCATGCTCCCTTTCTCTGGCCCCAGAGATCCTAGTTTTATTCTGAAACAGTGTTTTTTCAACAACAAAAAGTTTTGGCATCCTATAGAGAATTTTTTTAAGCAAGACAGAGTGACCAATTAAACATAACAAAGAAAATTTCCAGAGTTTGAAAGAAAAAGATCATCTTTTCTAGAAAACTTTGGCAATTCAAATGTTACTCCTGGTAACATTTCAGCTCTCACTGTACTAAGTACAAAAGAACAAAGAATGCAGTAGGTAAAATAGGAAAGCTGAGCAAATTCAAGTCAGCCCAACTATAAGACAGTGAATTCTGTGTTTAATGGTGTTGCTAGGACACTGAGAATGCTGGCCCTTAAATCACACATTTACATATCTGTACCGTCCAAGTTTCCTATGAAATGGATATAGTATGATTGCTGGAAATTAGTAGATAGTTTCCTTCCCACAAACTTACGTGCAGCATTTTTAAAATGAAAATGGAAACTTTTATTTTTCTGTAGGAATCGAAACACATTTACATGCTAGAGAAACAGTTTGTTTCCTTTTAGTAAGTAGAGCTTTGGGGCCCCTGCCCCACATCCTTCTCATTGGACTAGTAAAATGAGTAAAGCTCTATCTGCATGCCTAATTACATGCCGCAGAGTAGGAAACTCAGCACCACTGTAAAAAACAATCACAACATCTGTCAGCATCTTTTAAATACTGGGTTCTTTCATGCCTCTAAAGGGACTTGTACTGTCAAAGTTTAACACATCAAATTAAAAACATTTTTTAGAAAAGATAACAAGATACTAAACCTTACCACTTTGCATGGATTGTATTCCCATGACTTACTGTCATTAAACCTTTGTGTCAAGACTTCAAACCTAATGAGGAAGTTCTGGGTGTGCGTCCTGAGGTTGGGAGTGGGAATAGGACTCTCCAAGGAGATCTTCAAGTAAGATTTTGTGAATATATTTTCCCAAACTGAAGATTCATAAACAACAGGATGATATAGGATAGGTGAAGTAACTATAGAAAAGATAGACCCCCCTGATACAAACGAGTGAATGCTTTTCTCCCATGCCCACCTATATGCTTGATATTCAGTTAGCAAGGCTAAAAACATAAGAATGAGAAATTCATCGCAACAGAGTTGGTATCAATGCCTCATAAACTATCAGGCTTCCTCTATTACCCATATCTTTCTTTTATGGATAGGTCTGGCCTTATATCCTGTGTTATCTCTTGTACTAGTTCCCTTTATTCTTTAACTAGTGCATAGCTTGATATAATCTCAAGCCTTTGATTCCTGCCCCTAATGAGACCATAAGTTTGTTGATCTCAGCAGAATCTTTACCTCTCAAAGATGGTAGTTAGTAAACATCTAACAATCTTTTGGCAGTTCATATCCCCCTTTTCTTCTCGTCTCTTCCTCATTATTTTTGTTCTATCCCTTCTTTTCCTTTTCTTTCCTTTTTTCTCTTTCTCCCACTTTCCTTCACTCCCTGGCTCTCACCCCTTCCCCTTTGCTGTCATCTCCCCTCAAGTTTTTTTTTATTCTTCTCTGTCTTGCATTTACAAAATCTCAACATTCTACATGTGGGGTCTTACTTGAGAGAATTCCAGCAAGGAAATCACTGGAACTAGAAACGTGCTGGACCTGAGTTTGCAATGAAAAATAAGTCATCACCTCCTTTTTGCCAAGCACATAAGTGGAACAAGTATCCTCCTATACACTGATGAAGTCAACAAACTGTGGTTTAGCCCATATAAGAGTGAGGCCTCATGCTAAGTACTCTAATTGAATAAAAAAAAAAAGACCTGGAAGTACTCTAATTGAACAAACAAACAAACAAAAAGACCAAGTTTTGAGATCAAAGAAGTTAGATCAGACTTCCCAGATACCCTTGAAAGTAGGAATGGTGACCTGACTTGGGCCAGTAAAAGATAAGAAAGAGTGGAGCCTTAGGAATTTTTGTACACAAAGAATCTTACCTGGCACCAGTATTTTGTCCCTTGTATATCACTCTTCTGCCTTTATGGTAGAGAGTGCAGCCTTTGCAATTATGAGTACGAAAATCTCATGAGAAAAAATGGAAAAGAGGGACGAAGGAGAGAGCCTGGTTCCTTATGCACTGTGTATTCTCTGAGTTGCGCCCTATATTATTTGTTGAGTAAACTCTGACTTAATCCTTGAAATCTGGCATCCAGTAGAACTAGAGAAATATAAACCCTAACCAATTGTCTCAGTTGACAGAATACTAAGGTATAATAAAAATGTACAGTGAATGTTTAAGCTTAAAAAGTTGCAGTAAAAAACACATTGTCATAATCCCCCTTAAAATGCACCCTCTTCCTTCGAGCACGTGCATCCCATTGTCCTTGCCACTTTCTAAAGCAGTTCTGAAGTCCTCTTTTGTGAATGTCTCTGTCAGATCTGACCCATACTATGGAGAATGCCACTGCCAGTTGCCATCCAGTGGAAAGACAGACTCGTGAAAACATTACAGTGCATTTTCTTCCACCTTATTCATAAGATCTGGCACTGTACAACTTCTGGCTTTTCACCAAAATCATAATGACCATGAAGGGCAAATATTTTTAACTCACTCAGGATATGCAGGAAGCCGTGACAGTACAACTAAACACACTGATGAAAGAAGACTCCAGAACTGCTGCAGAAAATGCCGGGTGTAGTGGTGCACACCTTTAATCCCAGCACTCAGGAGGCTGAGGTAGGTGGAGCGTTGTGAGTTTGAGGCCAGCTTGGGCTACAACATGAGCATAAGGCTGGCCTGAGCTACATAGTGTGACCCTGCCTCAAAAAACCAGGGCTGAGGCTTTGGCTCAGTGGCTTAAGTGCCTGCCTGGCAGGCGCAAGGTTGTGAGTTTGATCCTCAGTGCTTGGAAAAAAAAGGAAAGTGGCAAAAATGAAGGGATAAGTGTGTTCAAAGGAAGGGTGAGTATTTTGAGGGAGATTAATGTCAATGTTTTTTACTGTAGTAAATATTTCAAAATTTAAACATTCACCGTATTTGTTGATCACAACTTGTATACATCCAAGTCACTGGAATAAAGCGGCATTTCATTGTATTCTGTCTACCACCAGGCCAAAGGTACATTTGGCTATGCTGTAGAACTCTTAAACTTTCTGTCATATGAGAAAAGAACTTGAGAAAAACCAGCTTGAAGAAGGAAAGGTTTATTTAGGCTCACGGTTGCGGAGACTTTAGTCCATGGTTAACTAGTTCCCTTGCTTTGAGGCCTCCTTCAAGGAGAAACATATTGGAAAGATACAATGGAGGAAGGCTGCTTACCTCATGGCAGCCAGGAAATAAGAGCAAGAGCAAGCAAGTATGCACTGGCAGACTTCCTTCTCCTGGATTTTTGTTCATTTACTTGGATTTGGGTTTTTTGTTTTTTTCCTACCTGGGTTGTAGGGACAGCTGGGATCCTTAGGAAGGGTGAGATTAGGGAACTGGACCCTTTTAAGAGGTACAAAGACCAAGAGTGGTGGCACACACCTGTAATCCCAGCACTTGGGAGGCTGAGGCAGACAGATTGGCCAGATTGCCATGAGTTTGAGGCCAGTCTGGGCTACATAATGACTTGTGTCCAAAAAAAAAAAAAAAAAAAAGGGTACTGACACTTCATTTTGAGACCAGCTTCTGTGTAGTTACACTGAACGACAGCCTGTGGTGCAGGGTGCACAGCGCCTCCTGGAGCAGATTTCCATGCCCATCTAAATGTCTCAATTCTCCTATGGTCCCACAAGACCAAACCCTGGGCAGCAGTTCCAGTGTCCAGTCAATCAAGGGTCAGCCTTCGGGGGGTTGGAGATGGGTCCCCTACCCTATAGAACAGTACCGCCACCCCAGATTCAGTGGTGTCCCTGCTCCAAGTCCTTCCATTCCTGTGGCTCTTTACTACTTCCTCTTGCAATACCTGCAATAAAATTACTTTTGCTTTGCACTGGTCTTCTGTTCTGAGCCCGCTTCCTCTTCCTACATCAGAGAGAGAGACAAGGTGGTGAGGGTGGGTCTGAGGACTCCAGGACCCCAAACCCCCTGGATGTAATGGGTCCCCAGTCTATTGGATGGTGCCACTCACATTCAGGACCATTCTCACCCTCAGTCTGGTGTTTCTTATGTCAGTCATCTCTGGAAACACCCTAGCAGACACACACACAGGAGTGCTCTACTGACTTCCTACATAGTTCTAAATCCAATCAAGTTGACAATCAAGATTAATCATTATAAGGATTAAAGTGTGTTTTGGTAGTTTGGTAAACAGTGCAAGCAGAAGCCTAATATGCACTGTAATTCACCACTTTCATAAACAAAAGACATATTCCTCAGTTGCTGGCAGTGCTGCTAGCCTAGAGCTCCCAGGCGTGAGCCTTCTCTAGGAATGGCCCTTGACCGAAAGGAGCCACCTTGTCTGAGAGCACTTCTTTTCCAGACTATCCAATAACTGACCGGTGAAAAGGTGTACAAGCTCAGCCCCTACCCTGCTCTGGACAACTCCCAAGAGCCATTTCAACTCCAGAGCAAACTGGGTTTAGCCCAGCTTCTTCCTCTGCCTAATTCCTTCCCTTCTCTTCCCCACCCTCATCACTCCCCCTCCCATCCCCTCCCTCCCCCTCCCCTTTCCCTGCATAGATATTGATCCCAAGAACCAAGTGCAGTAAAATCCCTGCACATCAGTCTCAAGCTCAGAGCCTCCTACCAGGAAATCTGATCTATGATAGTGTGTCCACCTGTTCAGATCTTGAAGAAGTCCCAAAGCACAAAAGAAACTTGTCTGTGTTTGGTTCTTAAACTGACTTGTACACCAGAGGATTTTTAAGAACACTTTACATCCCCTAGAATGGTTTCCCCTTGGTGTTTTTGAGACATACTGGAAACAATTTCAGATCCTTAAACATTTAAGGAATTTAGACTGTTCTACCATTATGAAGGTCCATTGTCAAACCAAAATATGTGTGCTAGGACAGAGTTATTCAGTCAAATTTCTAAGAAATACAGCCAAAGTCACATTCTATTTAAACACAGTTTTGTTTGCTTGCTAATGATGTCAAATTGATACTTAATATAGTATCCTGTAGTCATTATTATCAAAATGTACCATTCCCAATGTCCTCCCAGGCTTTGCGCCCAGATGTAATCCATCAACTTCATTTAATTGCTGATAGTTAAGCTATATCCCAAGTCTCCACAGAAACATCATCTCTGCACTATTGCATTTATCAAAAACCAATATAAGAAATAGCCATACAGAAAATATTTCCATGTTTTTTATAAAACCGTTATTGAAAACATCAAATGTTTTAAAAGCCAACAGCTCTATAAGGGGCCATAAAATAAATTCTTCCTAGAGTTAGTGCTAGGGGAAAAATCTGCTTCTATAGAGAAACTGATATGTTTCTTTTTATTAACTAATAAGAACCTTATATAACTTGTGTTTTCCTTTTTGTCTTGCCTGCCAGGAAAAGGTCAAAAGTAAAGTTTACATTCAGTCTCAGTGGCAATCCTTAGCCTAGGTTTTTCTAGAATACCTGTGTCTCCAACTCCACCTCCTTCCTTTGCTCTTATGATTTTTTTCCTTTTTTAAGGATTGGAACATATGTATGTCTTCCACTGTAAGCCATCTTTAGACATTCTAAAATTAAACTTAAACAAATAATGTCCCAGTCATTTTTTTGTTTGTTTGTTTTACTCCCCTATCTATCTAGTCTTGTTCATTCACTATATTTAACTAATGTTGAAGCCCAAAGTATATGTACCAGGCAATGTTGATTCAAAGTATAGTATAAGACAAGTTGCTTATTATCTATTAAGAATGGAAAAACTCACATACACGTGTATGTAAAGGGTAAGTCAAGGAATAATCATGTGTGGTGGGGACTCATGGGAAATGTTTGGCTCAGACCAGAAAGATGTTTTTGAAGTTGGTGTTTACTTGAGGAGGCAGAAATACTTGGATACAGTGGTTGGCTACCTGTGTCTTTATGTATTGTGATTAAACATCAAAATGAGGTTACAGATAGAAACAGTACCTGTCCTCAGCCAAATGACCTTAGTAGTAGCTTGTCAAACTCAGAGAAATTTGAGTTTTCCTGTCATCCCTTGACTTGACCAAACACTGTTTTTCCATTCTCTGTGTGGAGTGTGTAACTAGATTATGGGTGGCATCAGGACTGCAAATGACCACATTTATCTCGTTGTACAGGCAAGTCTGGGAGAAAAAAGAATCCTGTGATGTCACATTCCCAACAGATGACAGATTTTGAGGTTGCTAGAAATTGTTAAACTTTAGAGGGATAAGAGAATGCAAAGTTCTTCCTGCCTGTATAGCAGAATTCCAATACCTGGTTGCTGTTTCCTCCCAGAGTTTAATTCTGACTAATAAGAATAATCACACCTCTGACTTTAGGACCATTTTGCTGGAACTTATTGTAGTCCAGTGGAGCTCAGAAATAGTTACTTTATTTGAATATCCTTGAACATCCTTCTAGATATGTTTAAAAAGCTGAGCTTCCTCTTGTGCTTCTTTTGTGTTCCAGACACACCACAAACCATAAGAAGCACATGGCCTGCTCTATACAAAATGTTTAGTAACAGGGTTACTTGATTTGCTACCAAATTAAGTAAATGTGCTTGCCTGGAAGAAATGAGTTAAAATAACACTGAAGTCCATCCTCAAACCCACAAAAGAGAAAAAAAAATTTAAACCAGGGCTTAAAATTTCCTCTGTTGTGCAATGAGTATTGCAGAATAGCTGTCAGATGAAATTTCAAATAAGTATTAACACTTTCCTAAGCAGAAATTCAGGCCCCCACAATCCCCTAAACTTTCCAGGCTATCCTGTTGTTACTTTCTAGAAGACTACAGTGTTAGAAATCATCAGCAATGAAGAGAGTTTACCAAGTCGGCTTGCTATTACATTTTCTTATTGTAAGGTAAAGAAACCCCTTCTTTTACTTTTTAGTAATAAACATGGAAAATCCAGAAGATTAAAAACTCTATCAAAAGTATAGGAAGCAGAAGAGCCAATGTGAAGATAGAATATCAGATTTAGAAGACAGTATTGCAGTTAGCTATCATGAAAAGAAATATTTCTTAAAAATAGAAAGGAACCACAAAATATCAATCAGACTGCTACTAAATGATGCAAAGAAGAATAACATAAGATTGCTCAGTCAATGAAAACACAGGAGAAAATGGAAAGGACATAAAATGTCAGTCCACAAAAGTAATGACAAAAAAGTTCCCAAACTGGGAAAAAGAATTTGATATACAGACAAGTGGAATATAGAACTCCAATTAGCCATGATCAAAAAAAAATCTACACCAAGGCATGTAATACTCAAGATTTCAGAAATTCAACACAAGAACAGAGTATTAAAAACTGTTAGAATCCAAATGTGGTGGTGCATGCCTGTAATTCTAACACTTGGGAGGCTGAGGCAGGAGGATTGACATGAGTTTGAGGTCAGCCTGTGTTGCATAGTGAATTCAAGACCAGTTTGAATGACATAGCAAGACTCTATCTCAAAGAAAAACAAAACAAAACAAAAGGTTGTTAAAGAAAAGAAACAAATCACCTATAAAGGAAAGTTCATCAGAATCACAGCAGCCTTCTCAACACAAACCCTCAAGTCAAGGCGAGCTTGAAGTATTTCAAGCTCTAAAGAGAACAACCTCCAACCCACATTGACATACCCTGTAAAACTATCTCTCAAAGTTGATGGAGAAATAAAATACTTCCATGGTAAAGAACACCTGAAGAAATTCATGACCACCAGACCAGTACTCCAAAATGTTCTGAAAGACATTCTAGAAAGAGATAACAAGGACTACAACCCCCAGCAGAAGGAATCCTCTAATTGTTTGCCAAGGAAGGCAAACAATTAGAGGGAGGGGTAAAAAAGGAGGGAGCAAACAATAGGAAAATATCATGACAAGGATAAGTCAATACATATCAATTATAACCATCAATGTGAATGGTCTCAATTTACCAATCAAAAAAATCAGACTGGCCGAATGGATCAAGAAGCAAGATCCAACAATACGCTGCATACAAGAAACACATTTAACTCAAAAAGAAATTCATACACTGAAAATCAAAGGACGAAAAACAATACTCCATGCCACAGGAACCCAGAAAAAAGCAGAGGCAGCTATTCTATTTGCAGTCAAAGTGAATTTAAAGCCAAAACTGATTGAAAGACACAAAGAAGGTCACTACATACTTGTTAAGGGAAAAGTCCAAGAGGAAGAGATAGCAATCATAAATATATATGCACCAGTATCAATGTACCCAATGATACAAGACAAATACTAATGGACATGAAAAATCAAATAAGCACTAACACAATTGTAATGGGGGAACTCAATACCCTACTGTTGCAAATAGATCAACTAGACAAAAAAATCAACAAAGAAATATCAGAACTGAACCAAACTTTTGAGCAAATAGCTTTGTTTACAGAGTATTCTACCCTACAACATCAGAATATACATTCTTCTCAGCTGTACATGGTACAATCTCCAAAATAGACCACATACTAGCTCATAGAACATGTTTAAGTAAATGCAAAGGAATTGCAATTATCCCATGCATATTATCAGGCTATGGTGCAATAAAATCAGAAATCAATGGCAAAAAAAACTACATACACACGTGGAAATTACATAACAACTTACTGAACAACCAATGGCTCACAGATGAAATTAAAGAAGAAATTGGATAGTTGCTACAATTAAACACTAATGTCAATACAACATACTAGAACTTATGGGACAGAATGAAAACAGGCTTATAAGGGAAATTTATAGCAGTGAATATTAATATCAGGAAAACAGAGAGCTCAAATAAAGAACCTAATGTTGAACCTCAAGCTTCTAGTGAAAGAAGAGCAAGTAAAGCCCAAAGTTAATGTGAGGGAGGCAATTATAAAGATTAGAGCAGAAATTAATGCCATAGAGAATAAAAAAAAATACAGAAAACCAATGAATCAAAGAGCTGATTCTTTGAAAGATTAAGTAAAACAGACAAATCCCTAGCCAACATTATCAAAAAAAGAGGAAAGACTGAAGTCCATGCAATTAGGAACAAAAAGGGTGAAATCACAACAGGTCCTGAAAAAAACCAAAAGATCATCAATACCTATTTTAAGAATCTATATTCTAATAAGATGGAAAATATAGAAGAAATGTACAGAGTCATAGATACATATGAATTACCAACACTGAATCAAGATATATAGATTCTAAATAATCCAGTATCAGTCAGTGAAATTGAAAATGTAATTAAAAACCTACCAGCAAAGAAATGCCCAGGCCCTGATGGATTCATTGTCAAATTCTACAAGAAATTTGGAGAAGACCTAGTGCCATTAATTCTCAAACTCTGTAGTGAAATTAAAAGGGAAGCAATACTCCCAAATTCATTCCTGGAAGCAAACATTACCCTGATACCAAAACCGGAGAAGGATCCAACCAAAACAGAGAACTGCAAGCCAATCTCCCTAATCAACATAAATGCAAAAATCCTCAGTAAGATACTGGCAAACACAAGGCAGCAAATCATCAAGAATATTATATATCATGACTAAGTAGGATTTACCCAAAGGATTCAGGGATGGTTCGATAATGCAAATCAATTAATGTAATATACCATATTAACAGAGCCATGGACAAAATCATATGATCATCTCAATAGATGCAGAAGAGGTATTTGACAAAGTCCAACACTCTTTCATGATAAAAATCCTACAGAAAATTGGAATCAATTGTCCTTATCTCAATCTGATAAAAGCCATCTATGACAAACTAAAAATCCAAAGAATGAGATCCACAATCCTTCACAGTACCTTCTTTGGGTTGTTGCAACCATTAATGGCAGTCGTTTCTTCCAGGCTTAAGCATTTCCACAAGACTGCTTTCTCAGAAATGCTCTTATGTGGACTGGCTTGGCCATGACAAGTACCAAATCCAGTACAATACTGAAAGAAGGAAAGGGGTCAATTCTACAAGCACAGAACTGTAAAAGACAGATTGAATAACTTTTCAAGTGTGAGAATTGGCACTCCATTTTTTAACCATAAAAAGAACTAAAATATATCCCCCCATAAAGCCATGTTTTATAGGTATGTGCATGGTTCAATAAGGTGAAAACCACTTTAGTGGTAATAAATAGCTCATATTCCTCTTGACCCATGGAATAAGTAACCATGAAGGACAAACTTCTTAGGATTATACATCTTCCCATTGGAACATTTGTAATTATTTAATATTTAAGGCATCCTGCCAATACACCCAGTTTTGATGACAAATTTTTATCTAACAGGGGCAGCATCAGACCACTACTAATAAATATCCTTGAATTAATTTAGTATAGCACATCTAAAATCTAATTTATGTTTCTCCTTCCTGTAGCCCCCACAGAAGTCTGTTACATCAGAATTACCTGGTTTGCTTCCATAGTAGCGTCTGATATCTAATATGGCTTGTTAACGTAGCTTGCCATATTTTATGGGCATAAGTGTTTATGGGAATAACTTCAGATTTATACAAGGTTTCGGACATGTGACTCATATAAACTAGAATAAGAGCATTGTTGCTAAAACCTGGGCTTGCTTTGAAGCCTCATCATACTGTTCTTGGGAAACCATTAAGCAAAATGCCCTGAAGGGTAAGAAAAATTGCATTGAGCAATAAAATGTCAACAAACTTTAGAATATGAACATCAAGCAGTTTCATCTAAACATGCGCGTCTCTCCTTTCACTTGGCAGAGGTTTGGTTTTGAAAAGTAATAAATTCTAAACCTCTGGTTGACCTGGGACATGTTTAAGAAATCAAATCCTAGAGCCAGAAGCAGCATGACATTTAATGTGAACTCCCCACGTCCGAAAAAGCATAGGAGGAAAAATATAAACAGGAAAAGAGAACAGAAACGTCTATCTCAATTGTCTAGATCTTCAATTTTTAAAAGAAGGTACAAACCTCGGTCAGAAGGAACAACCTTAAATCTGTTCAAGACTCACTATCTCACTAACAGCAAGTGAACATAATCATAGCACAACCCAAGAAGGATACAAACAAGGAAAACCTATTCATAAGCTTTTAGAAACCTGGGATAGACTTAGTCAGAGAAGGTTTGCAATGAGGAAACAGTTTCCCTTAGCCAAAAGTGATTTCAAAATAATGCAAAACCTTTACTTATGTGTCTTAAGAACTATAAAGGAGATCCAAATTCAAACCCCATAACAATATTTATTAAAAGCCTTTCATCTTCTACCCTTCCCCCTCATACTTGTGCCAACACAGAGCATTTCAATTTACAATTCCCCATAACTTCGCTTGACACATCATTCTCTGTTCTGTGTCTCTCCTCGCCTTCTCATGTCTCACTTTATCACGTCAATTGATGTTACCGCTCTCCTAGCAAAAAAGAATACTATGTATATGAAGAAAATAAATCAGGAAACTGATCTGGTAATTAGAGAATTCTTTTTGGCTGGATAGGGTAGGGAAATAAATGGCAAAACTCTCATATTAATAGTTTAATCCCAAACACATATACTTGACTATTGTATAGGATATGCTATGTACCCCCAAGTCCTCATACTTTTGATGGGGCTGAGTCTGATGCTTGTGATCAGTTTGTTGTCTAGCACCAGGATTAATGACGTGACTGCTACACCCGCCCAGGGGTGGAGCTGAGATACAGTACAAGGGAAGGCGGGTCTTCCTCTTGTTTGCTCCCCAGCTTCCGCTCTCTCTCTCTCGCCAGCGCGGATTGCGGCTTGCAGCTTGCAGCCGCCATGAACTGTAGCCCCGTCATCCCATGCTGCCTTGGAGCCCACTTTATGGACTGAAACTCCCAAGAAACTGTAAGAATAAACCTTTCCTTCCCTAACTTTGGGCGTCAGGTATTTTGTCTCGGCAATGAGCAAAAAGTAACTAAGACAACTATGTTGTGAAAAAACAACTATTAAAAACTGAGAGGTAGCCAGAAGTGGTAGTACATGCCTGTAATACTAGCACTTGGGAGGCTGAGGTAGGAAGATTGCTATGAGTTTGAGGCCAGCCTGGGTTACATAGCAAGTTCAAGGTCAGCCTAGACTACATATCAAAATCCTGTCTCAAAAAAAACCAAAAACAAAAAACTGAGCAGTAAGAGCTATTAACTTCAATATCCTATTCAAGCAGACATAAAAAATCTGAAAGCCATTATATGGCTAAATGCTATTTGTATAGTTCTAGAAATAATAAATATTTGACTAGAAAAACTCACTATTATATAAGCATAGAAAAGGAGGTCTCTGTTGTATATCTCAAAAAAAATGTCCCCCAAAGTATCAGACATTTGTAAGGTGATGGGGTTATGGAGCTGCCATGCAATACTCTCCAGTGGATCATTAGTCTATTGATGAGTTCACAGCTGACTGTAATGTTCAGAGACCAGTTTGAAGAGCTGAGTCACTGCTGGAGTGACATACAAGGGCATATTCAGGTGCCAGGCTTGCCCTGCAGCCCTCCCCTTCCAGGCTGCCATGCCTTTCTCCACCTTGCCATCTGGCATGTAGTTTGTGCCCTGGAGGTGCCCAACCATGGACTGAACCCATTGAAACTGAGCCAAAATAAACCTGTAAGTTGTGGTTATCAGGTGTTTTGTCCCAGGAACAAGAAAGTACCTCTGACAAGCATGGAAAAGAAGATCTCTGCTGTGTAACTCAAAACAGTTAAGTTTCTTTTGAAAGTATAAATCTGATAGGTTACCAGGTGAAGGTCTAGAATTTCCTGGAGAAGAAAGGGGAGTTAGCTGTAACAGAATGCCAGCCACAAGCACTAGGAAATTTTATTCCCCCGTATAAAGACTCACTAACGTGGTATGGAATGGTGACTTAGGGATTGCTTGTGCCTGACTAAGCATTAATCTTCTAGTAGATTCTATCCTACAATTTTAGGAGTTGTGAAGAATCAGGCTGTGTTTTAACCCAGTGACAATGGCCAAGTGAAAACTGGTAAATCGAAAGAGCCTATGCCCATCTACACTGGAGTAGTTACTGCATTCCCATTAATTCTTATCACTAGGAATGCTGGCCCAACATTGCCGGACTTTTTTTTTTTTTTAAGTGAAGGGAAGCATTGAATTTACTTCTGGACGGGCCAACTGGCTGACAAAGAGAAGGTGAAAATCCAAGTTCTGTGTGTGCTATCCCACCCCCCAGTTTTACACGTTGACAGGCTGAGCCATTCCTATGGGTTGATGTAGCTCACAAACCACACCACCTCTGGGGGAAGGGGGTCTTCAAGAGGGAATAAATACAATACACAAATATTTGCTCCCTTAATCCCATATAAATTCAGCAGAAAGAATTTTTTTTTTTGCAAAAGTCATTCACCCACAAGTTGAGGAAATCATCAAATAATGCACAATTTTGCCAAATAAATGGATTTGATTAACCATCTAAGAAATGTATGTTCAGGCCAAGAAGTCAGTATGAAATAGAAGACCACTTTGAAAGAGGATACACTTACCCAGCCTTTTCACTTACAGAAAATTATATAGAAATGAATTCTTAATTACATAAAATTAATGTATAAGCATATGTATTACAATAATTTATAACTAAAAATTAGAAATAACTAATTATGCAATAATAGATTAGTTTAAATAAATTTTGTATGCTATGTATGTATATAATGCACAAAACTATACATTAATTAAAATGATAGTACAAAAAAGTAATAGTGAGGTGTCCTTTTTATTACTAAGTAAAAAGTCAGTTAGCAAATACAAATAAAGAGTGCTTCCATTTTCTTACATGTTACATTTTTGGGGCAAAGAAGAAATTACAAAGAAAATCAGAAAATAGTTTGAAGTAAATGACAGTGGAAACAAAATATATAAGAATTTCAATGTGGTTAAAGCAGTGCAAAGTGGTAAAGTTTTAGATTTTAAGGCTTATATGAGAAAAGGACAAAAGCGTGAAATCAATTGTATAAGTTTCTACATTAAGAAACTTTTGTGGGGGGGCGGGTACCAGGGCTCACAACCTCACACCTGCCAGGCAGGCGCTTACACCACTGAGCTAAATCCCCAGCCCTATTTTTTGAGAAAGGGTCTCACTATGCAGTTCAGGCTGGCCTTGAACTCACTTTGTAGCCCAGGCTGGGTAACTGTATCCTCAAACTCACAATGATTCTTCTGCCTCAGCCTCCCGAGCACTGGGATTAAAGGCATGTACCACCATGCCCGGCTAAGAAGCTATTTTTTTTAAAACCAAATTAAATCCAAAGAAAATAAGAGATAAAAGCAACAACAACAACAAGAACAAAAAAGCAATAGTGGAAAATCAATGAAAATAAAATCTAGTTATTTGAAAAGATCCATGAGAATATGGTAAACCCTAGACTGCTCAAGAAAAGAAGAAAAAAAAAAAGGAAAGACATAAAGCATCAGTATCAAGACAAAACACTCATTGGCACTATAGATTCCAGGCCACTTTAAAGACAGGAAACACATAATGAACATTTCTGTGACAGATTTAAAAACTTAAAAGAAATAAATTCCTTGAAAGTCATCAATTTCCAAAATTGACACAAAAATAGAAAATCTATATGTTTGATCAAACATAGAGATCTATGTTAATAAACAGAATGAACGTTTGGTTCAAAACCAAAACCTTCTCTACAAGAAACCTCAGGTCAAGACAACTTCCTAGTGAACTCTATCAAACATTTCAGAAAGAAATAATGGCAATGCCACACAAAGTCAGAAAATACAGTAGTAGTAATTGCCCTGATATAAAAACAGACATATACAGTAAAAGAAAGGAAAATTACAAATATTCCTTGTGAAAATAAAAGCCAAAAGCTTTTAAGAAAATTTTAAACAAGCAAAAGCTAGCAATTGTATAAAAAAAAAAAAAAAAAAACTCATTTTGACCATGTGGGATTTATTCCAAGAATGCAAGATTGATTTTATCACTGGTAAAACAATCAATGTAATACCCCACAATAAAAAGGGGGGAGAAATCATACGATTATATTAATAGATATAGTAAAGGCACTTGACAAAATGTAATATCC
This sequence comes from Dasyprocta punctata, assembly GCA_004363535.1. Classification (NCBI taxonomy): domain Eukaryota; kingdom Metazoa; phylum Chordata; class Mammalia; order Rodentia; family Dasyproctidae; genus Dasyprocta; species Dasyprocta punctata. Next base: position 23,575 of record RJWM01005436.1, on the reverse strand, counting down.
ATTCATGAATAAAACTTTGAGCCAGCTGGGAAAATGGGGAAAAGTCTTAACATCTTAAAGGATACCTAAGTAAAGTTTCCAGTGCCCCAGGACAAGGGGGTCCCCACCGAATTCGGGCTCCCTGTCTGTCCCCTCGCCCCTGCCAGATGCTGCGGGGAGCAGGTGACCTCCCAGGCCGGCGCAGCCAGACCGGCGCAGCACCCAGGGCCACCCTGCTCACTGCCCCTGAGGGACCTCGGGAAGGAGCTTCAGGACAAGCTGAGGCTCGGGCGTCCTTCTGAGACTGGAGAGGCCGCAGGAGGATGGGCGGCATGAGGAGGGGATGGCTCCGGCCGAGGAAGCCGATGCGGAATCAGGAGGAAACTGGAAAACAGCAGAAAAGGCACTTGAGGAAGGAAAGAAGCGACTGCTGCACTGGCGGGCATCTTCAGGAAACAGCAGAGGACTGCAGGGAAGCTGAGAAGACACACTGAAAACCCTAAAACAGGACAAGGCGAGCTCTAGGGACTCCTCAGGAAAGTAGAACAGGTCTGTCTGTCTCTGCAAACCCAGGAAAAGCTATCTTTTTCCAAGAAAGTGTCAGTGAGTATGATCTCCCAGTGAGCTGTGGCAGCACAAGTCTGCCAGAGAGGAACACGTCTGTAGCCAGGAAGAGACCGCTGGTGACCTGATGGGACCACAGGGGTCCCCAGGCCCCAGGATACTGCAGGCCTCAAGGGCAGTGGCATGAAAAAGCTCCAGAAAGCATTCCCAGTGGACACTGGTGTGTGGGGGGGATCCCTGGGGGTCTCCAAGGTGGTATTTCCCATCTCATGTCCTAAATACTAATCAGTAAAACAAAATCAGAAAAAAAGAAAAATGGGGTGGGGGATACAGCTGACACTATATTATAGCCACTTACCACCTTCCCTAAGATGGACATTTGGAACAGACAAATATGTCCATTTTCACCACTGCAATTTGAATTGCAGTGAAGTCCTAGCTAAAGGAAAGAAAACAATAAAATGCCTGTAGATTGGAACACAAGTAATAAAATTGTCTTTCCTCACAGATAGTATGATCATGTACATAGAAAATCCTCAGGAGTCTACACAATAAACTACTAGAACAAAGGGTAAGTTTTGCAATGTCTCAGTAGACAATGTTAGAAAGTAAACTGCCCATATATATTAGCAATGAATAATTGGAAAATAAAATTTTTATTTTATTTATATTTATTTACATGTGTACCCCCTATAATCTCAGCACTTTGGAAGATGAGTAAGGAGGATTTCGAATCCAAACCTCTGGTTGCTTTTGCTGTCTTCCACCAGCATGAACTTTGCCCCTCTGCCATGTGCCACTTTGCCTTGGAGCCAGTAGATTATGAACTGAACCTCCACAAACTGTGAGCTAAATAAAGCTCTAACTTTGGGGGTTGGAAACTTGCAGGAAGATGGCAGAGTAGTAAGCAGCAAAAAAGAAAACGGCCTGTCTGAGAGTCACCATCCAGATGCTGGAACATGGCATCATGAAAAAGACAACAAGGAATAAGTGGGTCCCTGGATGCAGGAAGAATCTGAAGTGTGAATTGAAGCCCACAGAGAGAGTATAAATAAAAACTTCAAAGAAAAAGAAAGTGGTAGCTGGTGGTACCTTCTCCATGAGATGGGATTCACTGCACAAGAGCAGTTGTTTGAACCTGGGTGCACGGTCATGGTGACAGTGACGGCTGGTGACTCCAGAGGCCTCTGCAGAGAGACACTGCAGTGGAGGGGAGCAGCAGACATGGAGGACTGCACTGGCTGGCAGTGAGTGCAGAGCACTTAGTCCTCCCATGGGGAAAGAATGATTAACTGGGAGCCATTTTAGAGACAGGCTGGATAAGCCCAGAACCCAGAACAGGTGCTGACTTCCTCTAGTAGCTCCTAGCTGGGTACAGACCCATGAAAATTTTTTGGACAGTGGCAAGCCCAGTGTGTCTTGTCTGAGGGCAGGCCTGCTGAGGTTATCCACTACTACATCATAAAGCAACTACTGGCTTGCTGGGATAGATAGCATGACTCAGGACTCTGTCTCCACAGGTTATCTACTAGTGAACCCAGAGAGAATCCTGGAAATGAACTGTTTCTTTTTCTTTACTTTTTTTTTTTCGTTGTTTTTAAATGAGTGTGAAAGTGGTTCCTAATCTCTTTGTGGGTGTGTTTCTGTTCTGTTCTTCCTTTTATCTCTTCCATCTCTCTTTTCCTTCAATCTTCAGTACCAGTTTCCAAGTTGACATGATCCCCCTTTGTCCTCCAACCTTACTTCTAATCTCTTTCTCTTCTTCCACTTCTCTATTTTCTCCTTAATCCATTTTAAATTTGAATGGTCTGGGGAAAATTGACACATTCCAGACTTATATATTGCATATAATTATCTGTCTTGTTTTACATCTTGTTATATAATCACAAATCATACAGTTAAAAGTTGCAAATTAAGGGTCAGCTCAGTTTATTGTTTCCTAGGCTGTGTTTGATGCTATGGGTACCACTATACCCCAAATTGACATAATTGTTCTAAAAAGCTGTTGGTCCTGGTATTCCATGACTGAGATTAACTAAGGTTCACAGAAAATACGGTGGCACAGTGCCAAAGAACCAAGGACTGGGCCAAACAAGCAACAACCTCTCAGCTTCAATGAACTGAAGAGGTAAGATCTTCCAACAGACTCAAAACCCAAAATCCAGTTACACCTAGAAGATACCTCAGGGATGTAATCATCACCTAAGGGTCCTAAATATTACCAACTAAAGCAATCCACAATAGGCAACCTATAAACATCACCCCAGGAGTTAAACTATAAACAAGAGAAAATAAAAAGAGAAGAATAGCTGGGCATGATGGTGCATGCCTTTAATCCCAGAATTTGGGAGGCTGAGATAGGTGAAGCATTGTGAGTGAAAGGCCAGCTTGGGCTACAACATGAGTGCAAGGCCGGCCTGAGCTACACAGTGTGACCCTGTCTCAAAAAAACTAGGGCCAGGAGTTTGGCTCAGTGGTTTACGTGCCTGGCTGGCAGGCGTGAGACTGTGAGTTTGATCCTTGGTGCCACAAAATAAATAAATAAATAAATAAATAAATAAAATAAAATAAAATGAGAAGAACATTTAAGCAAAATGCAACCTCAGACATCCAATTGACCAAAGGCAAATCCAGGGGGCAATGAGGTGGGACAATCCGAAAATCTGCCACCAGGTCTCTCTGAAGTGGAAACAACAGTGCAATTGAATGAGGCTCTGGAAAAAATGAAATCAGAAATAATCTCTCAGATAACTACAGAGATTATCAAAATACATACTATGCTTGGCGAAGTTAAAGCAGACACAGACAAAAAGATAGATGAGTTTAAGAAAATTATGGAAGATCAGCATGGAAAGAAATGTAATCCATAAAGAAGAGTCAAGCAGATATCCAGGAGAATAAAAACTCCATTGAAAGTATTTGAAGCAGATTAGGCCAATGTGAGGACAGGATCTCAGATACTGAAGACAGGCTTGCAGATAGTGACCAGGAAAAGAAAAATTTCTCAAAAACAGCAAGGAAACATGAGAAATCAATCCAGCAGCTGCTAGATGAGACAAAGAAGAATAACTTAAGATTGACTGGAGTCAACGAACAAGCAGGAGATATGACAAATAACATTTAAAAAATGTTCACAAACACATTGACAGAAAACTTTCCAGGTAGAGGAAAAAGAATTTGACATACAGATAAATAAGGCATATAGAACCCCAATTAACAATGATCAAAAAAAATCTACAGCCAGGCATATCATAGTCAAGATTTCAGAAATTCAACACAAGAATACAATCCTAAAAACTGTTAGAGAAAAGAAATAAATCACCTATAAAGGAAAACCCATCAGAATTATAGCTGACTTCTCAGCACAAACTCTCAAGTCAAAGAAAGGTTGGGGTAAAGTACTCCAAGTTTTAAAGGGAAACAACTTTCAATGAAGACTGATGCACCCCGCAAAATTTATCTTTCAAAATTGATGGAGAAATAAGATATTTCCATGACAAAGAACATCTGAGGAAATTTATGGCCACCAAACCAGCACTCTAAAATGTTCTGAAGGACATTCTAGAAAGAGATAATAAGGACTGCAGCTCCATGAACTCCACCAGGGAAGGCAAACAATTAGAGGGAGCCAAAAATGGGGGAACCAACAACAGGAAAATAACATGACAAGGGTAAGTCAATACATATCAGTTATAACCATCAATGTAAATGGTCTCAATTCACCAGTCAGAAGATACAGACTGGCAGAATGTATCAAGCAGCAAGATTCAACAATATGCTGCATACAAGAAACACATTTAATTGAAAAAGAAATTCATAGAATGAAAGTCAAAGAAAGGAAAAAAGTACTCCATGTGTTAGAAACCCAGAATAAAAATAGGGGAAAGCCAGGCATGGTGGCACACTCCTGTAATCCCAGCACTTGGCAGATTGAGGCAGGAGAATCATTTGCAAGTTGGACAACAGCCTGGGCTACAAAGTGAACCCAAGGCCAGCCTGAACTGCATAGCGAGACCCTGTCTCAAAAAGACCAACAAACAAACAAACAAACAAAGCATAGCTATTCTATTTGTAGACAAAGTGAATTTCAAGCCAAAACTGATTAAGAGAGATAAAGAAGGTCACAACATCCTCATAAAGTGAATAATTCAAGAGGAAGAGATAGCAATCATATATATATATATATATATATATATATATATATATATGATAGCAGTGCATGCCACTATACAAAATAATTACTAATGGGCATGAAAAATGAAATAAGCCCTAATACAATTGTATTGGGAGATCGCAATGCTCCACTGTCGTAAAAAGACAGATCAACTAGACAAAAAAATCAATAATAAAATATTAGAACTAAATCAAACTGTTAAACAAATGGACCTAGTAGATGTTTATAGAATGTCCCACCCCACAACATCAGAATACACATTCTTCTTAGCTGCACATGGGACATTCTCCAAAATAGACCATATACTGGCTCATAGAACATGCTCAAGTAAATGCAAAGGAATTGAAATTATTCCATGCATACTATCAGATCACAGTGCAATAAAATTGGAACTGCATGCCAAAGGAAACCACAAAAACTTCATAAACACATGGAAATTAAATAGCAACCTACTGAACAATCAATGGGTCACAGATGAAATTAAATGAGAAATTAGACAGTTTTTACAGCTGAATGATAACAGCAATGCAACAGACCAGAACTTGTGGGACACAATGAAAGTAGTCTTAAGAGAGAAATTTATAGCAATAAATATACATGTCAGGAAAACAGAGCAAATGCATATAAATAACTTAATGTTGAACCTCAAACTTTTAGAAAAAAGAGCAGGCTAAATGAAAAGCTCACATGAAGGAGGAAATTATAAAAGATCAGAAAAGAAATTAACACACTGGAGACTAAAAAACAATACAAAGAATCAATGAATTGAAGAGTTGATTCTTTGAAAGATTAAGTAAAATTGTAAAACCCTTAGCCAACTTTATCAAAAAAAGGAAACAAAAGACTCCATTCCATGAAATTAGGAATGAAAAGGGTGAAATCACAACAGACCCTGCAGAAGTCCAGAAAACCATGTATACCTATTTTGAAAACTTATATTCTAACAAGATGGAAAATACAGAAGAAACGGACAGATTCCTAGATACATATGAATTACCAAGCTGAATCAAGAAGATACAAAAATCCTAAATAACCCAATATCAGTAAATGAAATTGAAGATGTAATTAAAAACCTATCAACAAAGGAAAGTCCAGACCCTGATGGATCCACTGCTAAATTCTATAAGAAATTTAGAGAAGACCTAACAGCATTATTTCTGAAACTCTTTAATGAAATTGAAAGGGAGGCAATACTTCCAAATTCATTCCTGGAAGCAAGGATTACCCTGACTCCAAAACCAGAGAAGGACCCAACTAAGAAAGAGAATTAATAGGCCAAACTCCCTAATGAACATTCACACAAAAATCCTCAATAAGATACTGGCAAACAGACTGCAGAAAATCATCAAGAAGATTCTGCACCATGATCAAATAGAATTCATCCCAGGAGATGCAGGGATGGTTCAACATATGTAAATCCACAAATGTAATACATCATATTAACAGAGCCAAGGATACATATCATATGATCATCTCAATAGATGCAGAAAGAGCTTTTGACAAAGTCCAGCACCCATTCATGATAAAAATCATACCAAAAAAATGGAATAGAAGGTCTTTATCTCAACCTGATAAAAGCCATCTATGACAAACCAACAGCTAACATCAACTAAATGGACAAAAACTGAAAACTTTCACTCTAAAATCAGGAACAAGACAAATATGTCCACTGTCTCCACTCTTATTCAACATAGTCCTGGAAACTTTAGCCTGAGCAGTTAGACAAGAGAAAGAAATAAAAGAAATAAAGATAGGAGAGGAAAAAGTTAAACTATCATTATTTGTAGATATGATACTCTAATTAGAAGAACCCCAAACCAAAAGACTTCTAGATTTAATAAGCAAATTCAAAATGTAGCTAGTTCTGAAGTCAACACTCAAAAGTCAATTGTCTTCCTGTGCAAAGATAACAAACTCACTGAGTGGGAAATCAGGGAATCAATACTTTTTACAGTAGCATCCAAAAAAATGAAATACCTAGGAATCAATCTCACAAAGGACGTAAAAGACCTCTACATTGAAAACTATAGTACTCTGAAAAAGGAGATTGAAGAGAACATTAGAAAATGGAGAGATATCCCATGCTCTTGGGTAGGCAGAACCAATATAGTGAAAATGGCTATACTTCCAAAACTCTTATACAGATTCAATGCAATCCCAATCAAAATTCCAAAAGCATGTCTCACAGAATTAAAGAAAACATCCCTAAAATTCATCTAGAACCAGAAGAGACCCAGAATACCAAAGGCAATCCTGGGCAACAAAGACAAGACAGGAGGCATCAAAATTCCTGACTTGAAATTGTACTATAAAGCTACTGTGATAAAAATAGTTTGGTACTGGCAAAAAAAACAGACCCAAAGATCAACAGAGTAGATTAGAAGATGCAGAAACAACTCCAGACACATTAAGCCACCTTATCTTTGATGAAGGTGCCAAATACATTTACTGGAAGAAAGATAGCCTCTTTAATAAATACTGCTGAAAAAACTGGCTCTACAAATGCCAAAGATTAAAACTGGACCCATATCTTTCACCATGTACCAAGCTAAAAACAGAATGGATCAAAGATCTGAATATTAAAACAGAAACATTAAATCTGGAAAATAGAGTAGCTAAAACTCTGAAGACATTGGTGTAGGCAAAGACTATCAACAAAACCCCAATTACACAGGAACTATCATAAAGAATCAACAACTGGGATCCTACGCTACTGAAAAACTTTTGCACAGCAAGATAAACCACCAACAGAGGGAAGAGACAACCCACAACATGGGAGAAAATGTTTGCCAGCTGTTCCTCAGACAGAGTATTACTATCAAGAATATATAAAGAACTCAAAAAAATCAGTCCTCCCAGATTTAAAGACCCAATCCAAAAATGGGCATCTGAGATGAACACACACTTCTCAAATGAAACATGAACAGCAAATAAATACATGAAAGAATGTTCAACATCACTGGTCATTTGAGAGATGCAAATTAGAACAACACTGAGATTCCACCTCACCCCAGAAAGAATGGCTACTATCAAGAAATCAAGCAATAACAAATGCTGGAAGGGTTGTGGGGAAAAAGGAACGCTTCTCCGCTTGGTGGGAATGCAGATTGATGCAACCACTGTGGAAATCAGTGTGGAGATTCCTCAAAAAACTAGGACTAGAGGCCCCATTCAATCCAGCTATTTCCCTTATGGGTATCTCCCCAAAAGAATTAAAAACACCATACCACATTAGAGTGGGCATTATAGTGCACGCCTTTAATCTCAGCACTTGGGAGGCTGAAGTAGGAGGAGCGTTGTGAGTTCGAGGCCGGCTTGGGCTACAACGTGAGTGCAAGGCTGGCCTGAACTACATAGTACGAACTTGTCTCAAAGAACTAGGGCTGAGAGTTTAGCTCAGTGGCTTAAGCACCTGACTGGCAGGCACAAGGTTGTGAGTTCAATCCCCGGTGCCACAAAAAAAAAAAAATCACACCACAGCAACACATGTGTACCCATGTTTATAGCAGCACAGTTTATAATAGCCAGATCTTGGAAACAACCTAAATGCCCATCAACTGAGGAATGGATAAAAAAGATAAAGTATTTTTATACAATGGAGTACTACTCAGCCATAAAAAGTGATAAACTGGACACTTTTATAAGTAAATGGATGCAACTTGAGAACATACTCATTAGTGAAATAAATAAAACACACATGTATAAACATCATATTGTTTCATTAGTGTGAGAAGCTGAAAGAAAAAACATATGCATACATATACGTGTATGTGTATGTATATAAAAAATAGTTAAGATAGATATATTACTGATTTCTCTGAGTACACTGAAGAGAAAGATTTGTGCTGGTGCTATTTGGACAATTGAATGCAGATGTCTTGCACTCCAGGTGAATGATTTGGGAATGACAATGCACAATGTATGTACCATTGTTGCCTCCTAATTGACATGTTTTAAAATTTTGTTGTAGTTTTTTCTTCTTCTTCTTCTTTTCATTTTATCCTTGAAATAAAATGGATTTAAAAAAAAAAGACTAAAAACAAAACAAAACAGCAAAAAGAAACAAATCCAAACCTTCTAGAACCTGAGCAACTTAGCAAGACCCAGTCTCAAAATTTTTAAAAAACAAATTTTAAAGCACTGAAATGTAGCTCAGTACAAAGACCTCGTGCTTAGCTGGGCATGGTGGCACATACCTGTAATCCCAGAACTTGGGAGGCTGAGGCAGGAGAATCACTGCAAGTTTAAGGCCAGCCTGGGCTACATTGTGAGTTCAAAGCCAGCCTGAACTACATAGTGAGACTCTGTTTCAAAAAGAGAGAGAGAGAGAGAGAGAGAGAGAGAGGAAGAGAGAGAGACAGAGAGATATCTGGGGCTTAATACCCAGATCTGGCAAAAAAAAAAAAAAAGTCTTACAATTACATCTGAAAACAAATATCTTAGAAGCAAATTCTCCATTGTCTCAGGCTACTATTGAATATGACCCCACTTCTTAAAACTAACTACTAGCCAGGCATGGTGGCTCACACCTCTAATTCCAGCATTTGGGAGGCTGAGGCAGGAGGATCGTTGTGAGTTTGAGACCCGCCTGGGCTACAAAGTGAGCTCAAGGCCAGCCTGAATTGCACAGTGAGACCCTGTCACAAAAAAAAAAAATAGGGCCAGGGATTTAGCTCAGTGGCACAAGCACCTGTCTGGCAGGCATGAAGTTGTGAGTTCAATCCCCAGTACCAAAAAATAAAAATAAAAATAAAAATAACTATTTTTTTCAAATTTAAGAAGCTCAGAAGACAAATGATGTCACCCTTATCATTTACACACCAAATTATGTGAACTCTGAGATGAATGAACAGAAATTCTAACCTATTGCTAAGGTTGTCTCCCCTTCATAAACTGAAAAATCCCCAGGAAAGATTACATACATACAGGAATCAGTCTCACTCATTTTTACTGCTTGTTAGGGGAGTAGGAACTTGGACTTTTCCCTGAAGTTTAGGATTAAGGATAAAATCCATTCATGCAAAGTAAGACAGAGGTCTCTGCTCTGGTTCCACAAATCACAGAATTTATTTATTTATTTATTTATTTATTTTTATTTTGAAGAGAATAAAACCAAATGAAATAAAACAGAATAGAGTCAATTAAAACAAAACAATGAACATGGTACATGACTTCAAAAAAAGATAAAAGGAAATCAATAATGGCTACCATAAGGCCTCTTGTTATCTTCAAAATAACTACCCAGACCAACAGGCATAATAAAATCAAACAAAACAGTACAGAATAAAACAAATAAAAACAAAGCAATGGAAACAATACAGGACTTCAAAACAATAGTAAAACAACAGTGGTTACCATAATGCCTCTTGTCTATCTTCTAAGCAGTTGCCTATATCATCAGACATAATACAATCAAACAAATCAAAATAGAATGAAATCACTCAAAACAAAACAATGCAAGCAATATAGGGCTTCAAAACAAGATAATAGGAAATCAAGAATGGCTACCATAATGTATTTTGTTATCTTTGAAATAGCTGTCAATGACATCAAATATAATAAAATTAAACACACAGAAACAGAATAAAACCAATCTAAACAGAACAATGAAAACAATACAGGATTCAAATCACGGTAATAAATTAACAATGGCCACTGCCTTCCCTTTTTTAGACATTTCCTCTCCTTTCACTTCCACAATATGTATTGTGTATTTTGAATCCCACTAACTCCTTTAGTTTTTTATACTAGAGAGACAACACAGTGTTCACCCATGTGACTCTGGATCATTTCATCCATGAGCATGATCTCAAGTTGTATCCATTTACCTTGAAGAGCCTCGAGGTTATCTTCCTTTATAGCTGAGTAGCTTTCCATTGTATAAAAATGTCATGTCTTTCTTGTCCACTCTGCAGCTAATGGGCAAGCTACCTTTACTTCTTTCTGGTTCCCTGTCCCATACAGCATTGTTCTCTTTCCTTTGACTTTTAGTCTGTGAAACCTCTTTTGAGTTAAATGTGTTTCTTGTAGAAAGCATATTGGTGAATCCTGTCTCCTTATCCACTCTGCCACAGAGTTGATTTCTGTAGTCTGTGCCATGAGAACATAAAAATTTCAGTTAGGAAATCCCTTTGCCTGGAAAATCATGATTTGCTACTTTGGTCTGATTGCAAAAACAATGCCAGAGTTTGTACCTTTAGATCCACTCAGACCAGGGTGTGCCTGAGGCTCTGGGCACACAGCAGGCCATGACTGCTGACTCATGACTTCCCCCAAGCAAGTCTCTGTTCACCCCCATTGGCTCACTGGGCAGACTTCACCTGTGAGACAGCAGTCTCGGCTCTGCAGGCCCTAGAAGACTAGGTAAGGAAGGCCTTGGGCTCCTATTATGAGTCAGGAATGAGCTAGAGGGATGCCTCAAATACTACCATTTTCCTGTTGTTTACCCATTCTAAGCTCCAGTCATGAATTTCCTTTGATGTGGGGTTGCAAGTTCTCTAATTCCTACTTGCTGTGGAAGTCAGGATGTCTCATATCATCTGTAAGTCTAGTTTTTTTACACTCCTAGAGATACACTGCTTTATAAAATGGATAAAAATCCTACCCCAGTTATCTTTGGTGATGGCCCTTTGCTATGCCACCCCACCTTGGAGCAGCCAACTATGTGTGGAAACCTCTACAAACTGTGAGCCAAATAAACTTTTCTTGCTTAAACTTTGAGTGTCGGGTATTTTGTCTCAGCAATGAGAAAAGTAATCAAGACAAGTACAGAAACATATGTCAGCGATTTTTTAAAAATGAAAAAATGTTAAATGAGATGATAAATGCTAGAGCTGGTGATTTATTTAGATGGTGTGACTGTACCAGGCTTCTCTGAAGGGGTAATACTTGAATAGTCATGTAAATGAAGGGAGAAAATAAGCCAGATGGAAATCTAGAAACAATATCCTAGACCCTGTGTAATTTAAATGATTTTCCAAAATCAGGGATATAGTTTGTCCCATGCCCACCACATACCATGGAAGCTTCTAAAGGTAACTTAGAATCACCATAGGTTTCGGATGTCCAAGTTTATCCTTATGATATCATATAGTCCATGTATCATACATGACAAACTAGACCACAAAATAAGAGAATAGAGAGAAAGGAATTAGTAATCCCCCAAGGAATGGGATGACTAACAAAATTTTGAAAGGAAAGTTACACATTGGGAGATTTAGATGGAAATGTTTAAATCGTGGAAGATGGGACAGGATCCAAATGGAATTATTTTTATCCTTCTCAAGTAGTTAGTGTTATTCACAATCTATAGAAAGGAGGCTCTGGGAGTCCACAACTCCCCTACAGTAAGTCCTCAAAGAGTAGCCAGAAAGCAGCCCATGGCTAAGGGCACTAGGGCATTGCAGAGCCAGTGCCTAGCTGGCCATCAGGGTGGACCCTACGACTGCCCACTCAGAACACTAGCTCAGAGACATGGCACCTGTTACTTTGGGTTTCTATCCAGGCTACAGATCCCAAGGCTAAAATGAAGATAGACCCTGCTTCCAACAAGTAGGACACACAAGTGGAGCTATGAGTGTCATTCTTCCCTCCAGGCTGTCTGGCAGGTACAAGGCTAGAAACCAATTGGTCCATGGCTTTCTGACGGGAACAAACAAAAAACAGAATGGTAGAGTGCTACTTAATGACAATGTGATTATTTTATTACCTGAAATTTAGATACGTTAATATGCTCCTGAGATAATAATCCAGAATAGGAAAATTCCTAGATAATTTCAAACAGATAAAGAGAAAAAAAGTAATTTTATAACTTTACTTGTAATGAAGTCTTAATTGTGAGGAAAGAGGTATAAAGCATTAGGAAAGAAGTATGAAACTTTTACTAATAAAAAATTAATGTCTCCTCGCCTATACTTTCTTCTTTCCTTCCTTCCTTTCTTCCTTCCTTCCTTTTTTGCTTGTTTCCTTCCTCCTATCCTCCTAAAACTTCGTGTGAGAAATTTTCCAATCAATTTCTAGTTTAATTTCAGTTAATTTTTTAATTTAACCTTCACAATAATTCCATGATATAGTGTCTCCATTTAAGACTCTTTATCTTGGATATAGAGACTGCCTTTCTCCTTTTTGGATCCTAGGTACTTGACATTGTTATCTTACCAAAGAATTAAAATTGACTGAAACTGACATTTTTATACAACTGAAATGTACACTTACATTAGACACATGGCTCACTCAGTATACTGGAAAAACTAATCTGTCATTACTGTGTATGGCAAGTCCAGCAACAATGGGAAGAGAGAGGCAAGAAAACAAGAGAAGAAGAGAGGAGAGGAGGAGAAGAGAGAAGAGGGGGAGAAGGGAAGGGAGGGGAGGGAGGGGAGGGGAGAGAGGGGAGGGAAGAGAAAGGAGGAGAGGAGGGGGAGAAGAGGGAAGGGAGGAGAGGGAAGGGAAGGGGTACGATGCTACCTTATACTTTTGATAAAATGAACTGTGTCTACCTTTTTAGGCTTTTTCCTATTCTCCATTCTTATAAATAAGACAAAAGTAATTTCTTGAGCAACAGTTTTCAGTGTAACTGCACAAACACGTGCGTATTTTCAGAATGAGAAAAGGAGAGTACATGTGTTAAGGTAGTAGAGAGACGACATTCTTTTAGCCCTGATCAGCAACTGCAAATGGCCTTTTTGTTTTTCAAAATCCCAATTTATTTTAAGAAATATTTCTCTCTTTTCAAACCATCTAAACTCTTACTGCTACGCTGGTTGGGATCCACTTTAAATCCTGAATCTTGAAGGCTGATGAATTCAAATCTGGGCTTGAGAAACCACGGGTGACCTACCTGCTTGTAATGAGAATGGCAGGCAGACCCAAGCCCAGAGCCTCAGCCAGGAGCAGGGGCAAAAGTCTCTCCTCTCCACACGCCCAGGGCACTGACTCTAGCCTGCAGGAATGTGGAAAGCAGCAGCTTTCCCAGACAGAGGCCCCAAGTATATTTTTAGGTGATGTAATGTAAGCCACACTTCCTTACGTGGCAGGCTACACAGCCAGGGAAATTCTCTCAGCTCCACAATCCTTGAACTGTTTTGTCCCCAGAAAGCTGGAGTTACAAAAAATAGAAATTATCTAGGAAAATCACAGATTACTAAAATAGTAATAATAACTACACTTTGGAGGCATACTGCATGCCAGAAATGAAACTTTTTTCTAACTTTTATAATGAGCACTGAAGGATATTTTAGGACAAGAAAATTAGGGCTTAGAGAGGCAAGGTAATTTCATAAGTGGCAAAGCCAGAACCAGAACCCAGGTTATCTGTGTTTCTCATCAAGGGGCAATGTTGCCACTAGGGACATTCAGTAAGGTCTGGTGACAACACTGGGAGTGACAACTACAGGAGGTGCTGCTGGCATCCAGTGCGTAGAGGCTGGGGAGGCTGCTGACCACACTCGGCCCAGGACAGCACTCATGACACTCACATCACCAGTGCCAGGCTCTCAGGAGGGCAGTGCTTTGCCTCCAGCATCTGAGATGCACAGGGAGACAGATGAAGCTGCAGAGGCCGGGGATCAAAAAGGACCAAGACAAGCCCAAAGACTGGAGGTAAAAGATTTCATTAATTCATGATAGGGATGGGGAAGGTGAGAAGGAGTAAGGGTAAGCCAATAAATTTCCAATTGTTTCAATTAACTGTATCAGTCAGTGTTTTACAAGAGTAACAGATTTTAAAAAAAAAGTTATACAAATGTATAAGAAATGACAAGATCGGCTTACGATGGCCAACCACAGAGTGGGATGGAAAAGCGTGCAGAGGGTCTGACTGTGCAGTGGGGACTGAACGGTTTAGTCCAGGGCCTGGAGCTTGCTGCAGTGTTGGTGCGAGCCTGTGTCAGGAGGCCGATGGGTCTGCAGGGGAACCTGCACGGGTGCAGAAACACCGAAACGACACTCAGATTTTGAGGCAGATTTATTTACATCAACGGGCACTAACCTCAAGGAAAATGTCAGGTCCTGATCTCTGGTGGCCTAGGGCTTAAGTTTGCAAGCAGAAGTTACAAGGCAGAGTAGTTGACTGTCTTTGACTGGTTCTTACAATGTGCATATCAGTGACCAGCCATTTCTAAGAGACAGAAGTAACAGGAACTATAGCACGAAAACTGTTACCTGGGTAACTAAGAAACTGAAGTGCAGTGGTGGGGGGAGACATTTTCTGCTACACCAGAAGCCAGAGAATCTGCTGGAAGCCAGGAGATGACTGCCAAGGTGAAGGTGAAGACTGAAGTTCCTCGGAAGACAGAGAGGCAGATCCATCCTTCTTCATTTCCCTTTTACACCATCAAGGCTGCCAGCCACCCTAGGCCCCTAGGGTGGGTCCTCAACACCCTGGAGTGTGGAATCGCTGGAGCAATTTAGTTAGCTTCTCTTAACTAAACCTCTTAAGTTGACACAATCTCTCTTTGAGGTCCATAGGCCTGGCACGGACAAGTATCAGACGATCAGGCCAACAGACCTAGACAAAACCAGGCACTCCAGCCCAAGTTGTCCCTCACTCTGGCTGCCTCTGACCATCACTTCCTCCTGGAGATGGAGAGAGTGACCAAGGTAGCCCAGGGACCAGCTCATTGGCTCCGGAGGTGCTGGCTGGAAAGGGGTCACCAGCGTCTCATCCCAGGTACCGCCTCGGCTGTCAGCACCTGGGGCTGGACCAGCAGAGTCTGGTACCAGACCCCAGCCCTGTTCTCTGTCCTCCCCTTATTAAAAAATCATTTTCTAGGCACTGTTGCCCGTGAATCAGTGGCAGCAAAGACTCCCCGTTGGCAAGTCAGCCACTTGTCTATGTTTGACTGGAGCATGAAAAACAGAAGTGTTCTTGGCTGGTAGCACTTATAAATACTCTCACAAATTTCCTCCATCATTAACCAGTCATCAATCAATCTACCAAGCCACCTCTTCACCCCTCTGTGAGGTTTTCCTTAATCCCTGCTAGAACTGGGCTATGCTGGAGCCATCACACGGGGAACTCAGGAGCCTTCATGCCGTGGTCAGTTGCCACGACTTCCCCTCTACATAGTCTAAGAAGTTGTCCAGCGCCCCATGAGCACAAGGGTCCCCCACACAGCCTTCCTCCGTCCTTTCCAGTGGGCAGAGAACCCACCCCTGCACTCACCTGCCTCCTCTGTCACGCCACCAGGACCACAAGCCAGGGCTCTCTCACCTACAGCTACACTTAGCAAGCAGCCAGGGCCTGGCACAGATGATGTTAATCAATTGAATACATGGGAGTGATGTGTGCAGCTGTCCTGCCCAGCTGTTACCTCGCTATGTTCTCATTCTTGGGTTTCTGGCTTCTCTACACAGCAGTAAGCTCCTTGAAGACAGGGCTGCTTCTCTGTATTTCCAATTCCTGGTACATGAATGGGAATTAAAATGACCCAATGAGTGTAAAAAATAATTTGGAGTAGTCAGCAAACCTGCATTTGAGAATACCATCATGTATATTTTATTTCAATGCCAAAACCTAGTACCTGGGTACAACCAAAAATGAACGGGCCCCACTTCCCAGAATTCAGCATTCTACTCCTCTTAAATATCCTTTTTTAAAAAATGGGAGTTGAAATAGCAATATCTTTGGAATATCAACATAATCTTACTTTCTACACAAATTTTTGGTAAAAATAAACATTTCCAGTTCCTTAAGGCAACATTCACCCACAGGTGTGTCTTTAGAGATTAAATGTTCTTTCAGCCAAGTATCACTCCATTCAATTTTTAAAATGATATGTATTAGAATTCCTAGATTTTAAAAATTGTTTTGCCTGGGGGATTTACCTAAACTATTACATCATAAAATTGCATACATGAAGAGCCAGAAGATCTTTCAAGGGACACATATAGCACTGTATTAGAACATATTCACATTAAAAACATTTCACAGTTTCAAAAAATTACCAATTTTTGAATGGCAAAAAATAATAGAGGAAGCACTAAATATCATATGTTTGGTGTGAAGCAGAACTGCCACAGTCCTTCTTACAGTCTGTGACTCAGCACTTGTATAGAAATTGCCTCTAAGCCCCCATCTTGAAATTCTTGCACTACATCTGTTTACATTGTTTTGAAACTGGGATCACCAGCCTAAAGCAGATTCAGTCCAGGGCACATAAAACGAACATAGTATGAGTTTTATATATGTGTTGTTTCATTTAACATGCAGTTTGTTAAGGATTTCAGTTTGTTTTTAACATTTTCAAAACTGGTGATTTCATGTACAAATGCAGGGTTCTGGTTTCTCTTAAAAAATTAAAAATGTTCTGCCAGTGCTAGGTTCACTTTCCAACATGTCTAGAGCCCACTGGTGGCTGTTTTCTGTAGAAGGAGCTTGTACCGTCTGGTTTTCCAGTGTCGTTGCACTTCTGTCCCCCTGCCAACCCCTGGTCTGGCTTATGAGGATTTCGATTGGCAAGCTGTGGCCCAAGGAGGCCATGTTACTGACACGAATGTTCTTGAAAGAGTTTAGTGGGCTGAGGCGATGCCTGAGACTTCCTGGCCACCACTGGGGTGATGTATCTGATGATGAGCGGGCTGGTGCTGCTGGACGGAAGTTACACGGACTTTGAGAAACAGGACATGTCTATGAGGCTGCAGTCAGCCATGTGATGGTCTGGCTGACACTGGGCAGATATTCTCCAAGAGTGCAATGGCAATTGCAGTAACAACATGTTGGTCTTATCTGGGGCTCATGGGTGATAACCCTACAGGCCACACCATGGTCATGTCCTTCTCCAAAGGAATCAGAGCCACGTGGAAGCATGGGTCCCACTGGAGTGTCTGTATTGCTTCAGTAGCTACAGGTTCTCACCAATAGCTGTAGTATAGTGCCCAGTATTTAGCACACCTAACTATCTTTGCAGGCTGGGGCAGGGGCTCTGTCTTCAAAAACCTTCAAGGGGACCTCAATTTCAGGGTGAGTGGTAGACAGGAACCTCATTTTGACAACTACTTATATCCTGTCTCGTATTGACTTTTAGTCTGTTTTATTTCATCAATTACTTTTGTGTGGACAGCTGAAATGCCTTACATTTCACCTGTTATTACCTTCTATGACAAATTAATGTGTGTTAACCGTATAGTTCATTCTCTTTATTTGTATCTGTAGTAAATGAGTAAGTTGTCTTCAGCACCTAAGTAAGATGATAAAATGAATGGAAGAGCTATCATGATGAGACCTGTGGCATGGGCCCTGTGAGAGGAGGTTTGGCCCCTGCCTTGCTCTCTGCAGTAGCTGAAGCTAACTGTTCCAGCCAGGCCAGACTGAGGGCTCCACCAAGAGGAGGACCCTTTAAGACACACTGTCTCCGACATTCTGAAATGTAGCTACTGGACAGCTGTGGAAGTGGTGGGAGGCTTCACTGCTCATACCCGACAGCAGGTACTAGATGGCTGTGCTGTTCTCCATTGGATCTTGAAGCCAAAAGACATCTTCTCTCTGAAGATTATACAGTTTCAAACAACCCCACTGCACTATTAGAGGGGGTTTGTGCCGATGCCCACACGAGAGTCTAATCAAAATCAGCCCCAAGGACAAGAGGAGTGGATTCTTCCATTGCTGTAAACACCGGTTTATCAGCCTTGCTGCTCGTTAGCATAACACCCTGCCTTCTAATTATGCCCTCATTTGTACTGTGCAAACATCTAACAATTCCTCCACCAACAGCTTTTCTAATTAGTGAGGAAAATCACTGGCAGATGTGAAATTCATGGGATGCTGAATGTAAGATGCTAATTAATTTTTAAAAGTTTGAAGCCTTTGAAAAATCTTTTATGGGAAAAATAATAGAGGATGTCCTCATCAACAGAACCCAACAAATAGCTTTTTACATTATTATGCTACATGCTGATTATTGCCATAGCTAGACTTCCCCAGACTGCAGCTATTTGAGGAGTGTATGAGCCCTTATATATCATAAGTAAAATCATGATTTAAGGAGACTGAGAATTGATTAGCACCCTTAACAAAGTACCTACCTGCCCTTTCTGAGCCTGGGAATCACTAACATTCACAATACCTCACCCTCCCCAGAGCTGCAAAACAAGCCACGAAGTTCATCTCCGTCACAGCACACCATGAGGGCCTGGGTCCCTGCCTACTTCTTATCTCCTTTCGAAAGTTCCCCAAACCCTACAAGGCGCTCCTGAGAGCACGCATACCCATCACTGCAGCAGGTTTTCCCCTAAAGATGGTGCCAAGGAGCCCTCTGCCTCAGGTTCAGGGATCAGCTACTCGGCCACCTGAGTGGAAGACAGGCGAAAAGAACCAGCAATGGAGAGAATTAGCATTAGTCACCCGATCAACAGAGGTGCTCAAAACTGATTCCTGACCTGGAGTGCAGGGGGCGCTGGCGTTCTCCGCGTCGCACAGAGCTCGCCAAGGCGTTTCTCCTGCAGCATCCCTTGCTGTCACTTTGGAGAACATCACTCACTGACTTGGGCCTGACACTGGGGATTTTTATAGCTTGATCTCAGCCATCACCTCCTTCCAATGCCTCTACTGCTGGACTTAAAGGAAAAGCGTCATTCCATGAGTGTAAGAACACACTCAAAGATCTCTCTTTTAATCATGTTGTACAGCCCTTCCCATTCGAGTCACTTTTGTTCTAATAAAACTTTCATTTTGGGAGACCTAAATGTGGCTCTTCAGTACTAGATCGAAAATAATAATGAAAAAAATTTTAAATAAATAAATAAAATAACAATGAATATGGTCCTCAGTATGTGCTAGGCACTGTTCAGAGCACTTGACATGGGTTATATTTAATTCCATTGCACTTAATAAAACATTGATTGAGCTGGGTACAGTGGTGCACACCTGTAATCCCAGCACTGAGGAGGTCAAGGCAGGAGGGTTGAAAGGAGTTTGAGCCAGCCTGGGAAACGTAGTGAGTTCAAGGCCAGACTAGAATACACAGCAAGACTCTGTCTCAAAAAAAAAAAAAAAAAAAAAAAAAAAAACAATTTTTAAAGATAAAACACTGACATTTTTAAAAATTCTTTACATGCTTTAGATAGGAGTCCTTTGTCTGAGAGACAGTTAGCTAAGATATTTTCCCAATTCATGGGTTTTCTTTTCACTCTGTTGGAGATTTCTTTTGACATGCAAAAACTTTTTAATAAAATGAGATCCCAGTTGTTGATTCTGGGAAGTATTTCCCATGCAGTTTGGTTTTTGTTCATAAATTCTCTGCCTACTCCTATGTCATCAAGACTTTTATCTACTTTGTCTTCCAGCAGATTTAGTGTCTCTGTTTTAATATTCAGATCTTTCATCCATTTTGACTTTACTTTAGTGCATGGTGATAGACATGGATCTAGTTTTAGTTTTTGACATATGGAAAGCCAGTTTTTCCAGCACCACTTATTAAAGAGGCTATCTTTCTTCCAGTGTACATGTTTGGGCCCTTTGTCAAAGATGAGGTGACTGAGTGTGTTTGTAGTTGTGGCTGTATCTTCTAATCTATTCTATTGATCTTCAGGTCTATTTTTATCCCAGTCCCATGCTGAGTTTATCACAGTAGCTTTGTAATACAATTTTGAGTCAGGGATTGTGATGCCTCCTGCCTTACCTTTGTTGCCCAGAATTGCCTTTGCCATTCTAGGTCTCTTCTGGTTCCAGATCAACTTTAGGGATGATTTATCTAGTTCTGTGAGGTATGCAAGTGGTATTTTGATTGGAATTGCCTTAAATCTATATAACTATTTTGGGAGATTGGCCATTTTCACAACGTTTGTTCTTCCTATCCATGAACAGGGAATATATTTTCATTTTCTTAAATCCTCTTTGATTTCCTTTTTCAGAGTAATGTAATTTTCACTGTATAGATCTTTTACTTCCTTTGTTAGATTAATTCCTAAGTATTTCATTTTTTTGGGTGCTATAGTGAAGGGTATGGTTTCCCTCGTTTCTCTCCCAGTGAGTTTGTTGTTTGTGTACAAGAATGCTAAAATTCAAGGACCCAATCCAAAAAGGGGCAAGTGAGATGAATACACTTCTCAGATGAAGAAACACAAATGGCAAATAGACTTATGAAAAAATGTTCAACATCAATGGTCATCTGGGAAGTGCAAATTAAAACAACACTGAGATTCCATTTCACCCTAGAGAGAATGACCAAGATCAAGAAATCAACCAACAACAAATGTTGGAGGGGCTGTGGGGGAAAAGAAACTCTTCTCCACTGTTGGTGGGAGTGTAGGCTGGTGCAACCACTGTGGAAATCAGCATGGAGTTTCCTCAAGAAGCTAGGATTAGAGATCCCATTTGACCCAGTTATCCACTTCTGGGCATTTTCCCAGAAGAATTAAAAACATCATACCACAGCGATATATATGCACCATTGTTTATAGCAACACAATTTGTAATAGCCAGATCTTGGAAACAACCCAAGTGCCCATCAATCAAAGAATGGATAAAAAAGATGTGGTATTTTTATACAATGGAGTACTAATCAGCTATAAAGAAAGATAGCATCGAGAGTTTTATAAGTAAATGAATGTCACTTGAGACCATACTCATAAGGGAAATAAATCAAACTCACATGTGTAAATACCATATTGTCTCCCTAGTGTAAGAAACTGAAAAAGTATATACGATCCAAAATGTACAATAAATACTGTGTAAGGGTAAGAAACTGCTCAAAGAGGAAAAGTAGTTGGGATAGGGGAAAGGAAGAAAGAAGGAAGGGAAAAAGAAAAAGACATAAATTTGTGTATATGTATATATATATATATATATATATATATATATATAAACAAGATAGCAAAAATGACTATACTACTAAATGTATTAGTTTTTGGAAAAGAACAGTTAATACTCATGATTAGATCAACTTTACATGTCTATATCTGTTAATCTAAGCAACCCTTTTAAAGGTAATGATATGCAATATTACAACCATTGTCAAATTCCTATCATCTTGTTTTGTAAGCACATACTGTTACTGTATTGGATTTGTTGTTGTTGTTTGTTTGTCTCTTCTGCTATTTGTTTTTCTTTTCTGTGTCTTTTTTCTCTTAAATAAAAAAAACCATTGACATTTAAAAAATTTTAAGACCTCTTAGATTTGCTATCACCACCATTTTACAGATGGAGAAACTGAGGCATTGAGAGGTTTGGTGACATACCTGGCCAAGTAGAAATACGTAAAGACAGGATTCGAACCCAAAAAATCTATCTTCAAATGGAAAATGAGACAACTGACCCTGCAGAGTTGTCCTCAAAAATCCCTCTGATTACTAGTTAGTGTCCTCAGACTGACTGGACATATCCTACCTCTCTTTTCGCCCGGTGACTTTTTTCTGTATACCTGTCTCTCCTTGATTGAAAAAGCAGCCCTTGGTCGGGTGCGATGGTACACACCTGTAATCCTAACACTGGGGAGGCTGAAGCAGGAGGATTTTTGCGGTAAGTTCAAGGCCAGTTTAAGGTGTACGGTGAGTTCAAGGACAGCCTGAAATACAATGTGAGACCCTGTCTCAAAAACAAAATGAGGAGTCCTTGGCTTCCCTGCTTGCTGTATTACTTAAATTCCATTCTGCTCTCTCCTAAGTTTATCCTGTACTGGACAATAGTCACTGCCTGAACCCTAAATTACTCCCAGAGGGCTGTGACAAACATAACACTGGTGGTTTCCCTCTAGGATCCTGTGATGGAAAGGAGATAGAATCTACTCACACTTCATTGCTTCCCTAAGTGTTCCTCCAACTCTCTTCATGAAGACTCTTCCCTTTTAATGCACCCCTCACTCAGTATTAGCCATTGGCTGGGTTCGTGTGCAGACTGGTACAGACAATGACCAGGATTCTACACATCTGAGTCATGCACTGGCCTTCCCTCCCAAGACACATCGAGACACAATGAGTGTGATGTGGTAGCACATGTCTGTAATCCCAGCACTGGGTAGGCTGAGGCAGGAGGATCAAGAGTTAGGGGCAGCATGTGAGTTCAAGGCCAACGCAGACTAAATAGGAATTCAAGGCCAGTCATAGGTCACGAGATCCTGTCTCAAACAAACAAAATAATACAGGGTGAGACTAAAATCTCTTTATCCACTGTTTTCCTGCCCCTTAAAAAAAAAAGCTAAACTGCTCCAATTGCAAGTGTACTCTGTTCTTAAATCTCTTTTTACCTTGTGTATTTTAGCAGATCTTGCGGAACATTGCAGAAAACAGCAACCTAACCTCCCACAAGGGTGTAGAAAGGTACTCTGAAGGAGGTGGTCCCCAGCCTTGCTGTGTGCTCTCATTCTCTGGAGAACTTATGAATTTCAACGCCAGATCACACCCTGAACGGTTACATCAGAATCCTAGAGGGTGGAGTCCAGAGTTTGACATTTTTTAAAGTTCCTCAGACAATTTCAATACTCAGCCAACTCTGAAAAACACTTTTTTTTTTTTTTAAGGAAGCAGACCTCTTCCTGCTAAACCCATTGCTTCAGGAATTGCTGCACCTTTAGCAAGCATTTTTCTTGACAGTGCTGTTCCCCTCCGAGCGAGGAGCTCCGAGCTGGAGCTGAGAGTGCGTGGCCTGGAGATTGAGGGCTTCCCCGAGCAGACATTTGCGTGGTGCTTGCTGCACGTGGTCTCGCCGAATCATCACAAGAGCTCTGTGGAGTGGGAGGCAACTCATTCCCATTCTGCTGATGAGAAATCTAAGGCTCAGAAAAGCTAAATAATTTGCTTAAACAGCTGAAAAATGGTGTAATCAGGATTTGACCCACAGAGTCAGCCTCTAGAATCTCCCTGTGACCGAAACTTCAGGATTCTGGTGATCAGAATCTGAAGTTTTAAAAAGGTTTTTCTTCTGTT